>CABHPH010157798.1:14633-42230 GCA_902168325.1 Peromyscus nudipes
GTGTGTGTGTGTGTGTGTGTGTGTGTGTGTGTGTGTGTGTGTGTGTGGTAGGTTCAATGCTACCATTTCCAGAGCACTATTACACAAGAGAAATACAATGGAAAACTTGAAAAGCAAGTTTTAGATGTTTAGTGGTCTCACTGGAAAACATACATGGTTTTTTGTTATGTTTATGTGTATTTGCAAGTGTGCATGGAGGCCAGAGGTCTACATCGAGTGTCAGCATTATTTTTTGAAACAGGCCTCCCTGGAGCTTGCTGATTTGGCCACACCGGCTGGCCATGGAGCTCCAGTATGGCCTGGGATTTACAGGCACATGACGACGCACCTGATTTTTTTTTTTGTTGAGGTGTTGGGGATCCCAATTCAGACCCTCTTGCTGATGCAGCAAGGACTTTAGTCATTCAGTGGTCTCCACAGGCCCTACAAAATACTGGAAAAGATGAAATGCAAGGTGGTGACATTATTTACTCCAACTATTGGTGCATCCAACAGATAATCAATGTAAAATGAAGGAGCGATTTGGGTGGGTGGGGCTTGAGGTCTGGAGTGTATTTCACTCCTCTATGGAGACCAGCCTCACCCTCTATTTCCCAGTTGGGAAGTGACAGCCGTGGACGATCCTAGACCAGACAGTGGATCACGGGTGACAGTATGGCTGTCAAAGGCACCGACCAGTGAGGCACAAATGGCGAGAGTGCAAATTGAGCGCCACCTCTGCACTTCCTACCTTCCGTGTGAGTCAGAAGTTTGCCGAATGTCTATCCTAACCGCAGTGCATAAAACCTAGCGGGCCAGGAGCTCTGGAATGAGATGCTTGCATGACTTTGAGGATTGCTTACAACCTTGGATTCCTGCACCGGCAGAATAGCATTAGTACTTGAGGCACATGGATTATTATGGCAGTTAAGTTAAATACTTTGCGTAAATACAATAGATGTTCAATGGATGCTTGACATTTACCACCCAAATAGCCTTTTCTAGTTATTTTACAAATTAGTTTAAAATGAACTACGAAGACAGCCAGGTACTGTGAATCTTTTTGTAATTCCAGAAGAAAAATGGCCGTAACCATCCATACAGGATTTTATTTTATTTTATTTTATTTTTTTGTAGTTCTTTGGGTTAAGCTCTGGCTTCCAAATCTCCTAGCCTTCAGCCACCCAGATGCTCTGTGCAGGGTCTTTTTAAATGAGTGGCTACATCCAGCTCATTTCATCTATGATCAAAATAAAACAAACCAATACTGATAATTTTAAAATTCAGAATTTCCATTAGCTTTTTGTTCTGTTTGAGACAGTGTCTCAATTTGCATAGACCAGGCCGTTAGAATTTATGGTGTGACCTTCCTATTTCATCTTCCTGTGTGCTGAGACGTGTGGGCCAATAAAAGCTACATATTCTGCTGTCTTTGAAGAATCTGAAAGTTAACCTTGTTATGGTTGTAGGTAAACCAATGAAAGAAGTTTCTTCTTTTCCTCTCACTCCCTGTCTTCCTTCTTCCTTATATCCCCCATCTTCCTTTATTTCATGTTAGCATAAAGAAGTGAATAAGGCAAAGATAAATGGGTTTGGATGGCAAGTTGGCTTTGCTGCTCCGGGTTGATCTTTCCATGGGGGAACCCTGTTCATAGGTAAGCCATTCTGAGCAGCTTCCCTGGGAGAAACACAGGAGAAAGATGCTTCTCGACGAAACACGTTGGATTTGTTTATGAAGTCATTTGCTTTCCAAAATACAGGGTAACTGTTCTCAATCAACCAAGAGAGAATGATGGGAAATAAGTGTCTGTCAATGTGTGTTGTACCAAGTGCATCCTTCACAGGAATTATATGGAGAATAAAAGGGATAGCGAGCTTTTTAAGATGCTTAAGTACACCGGTGAATAGATGGAGGATGCACTTACGCATTTGTGGGCTAAATTCTGAAAGGCTGAACCACACAGAGCAAAGAAATGTACCAAACCATCAATTTAGTAGGTCATTTTGAATGTAGGCAGCAAAATGGCTGTGTGTGTGAAAAGCCACTACTATATTTTGAAAGAACCTTTCTAAGAATCCTGAAATATTAATAACATGGTCTTAATGTAGTTAAGGGTAGCAAGGGCTGCTGAGAATAGCACAATGACAATTTTGTATTTTTTTTTTTGCTTGTGCTTGTAAAAGCAAGAAGTTAAGAGTGAAAATAGTCAATGTGTTGAAAAAAGCAGCTCTCAATTTTCTAAATTGGTATAGAACTTTGTATTTCCTAAATAAACTCACATATATTTAATCCTTGGTAACGTTTTAATATGAGCATTGAGGAAAAGAAAAAAACTACATAAATTCAGAAATGCACCCCCCCACCCCCCATCCCCGCCGCCACTTGGAATTCACTGAAGAACTAACTAGTACAATGAATTTTGAGCTTTTAACAAATTGGAAGAAACATCTTGCTGTAGGATTGTTGTGAACTCCAGATGAATTTTGTAACTAGAAGTTGTCTAATTAGAATGCCACGTCCTTTCCGCCCCCTGCCAGCTTCTGAATGTGGTGTTTTCATATCATACTGATCGGTCACTGACTAATTTCTATCAATTATCACCTTCTCCTCTCACCGTGCGACTTTAGATTTTGATGATTAAAAAATGAAAGTGTGCGTGAATTAGCTAGGGACGCACAGAATATTTTTTTTTTTTCCGAAAGGCATTAAAATCATTTGTGTCTTGTTCCAACATGAGTTGCCTTGAGTTGCTTTTGTCTTCTGTGACCACTGAGTGAATGGGGGGGGGGATCAGAAGGCAGGGGAGCCCAGGGAGTTTGTGTCCCTGTTAGGGGCTCTTCCTGTTTGATGTGGGATCATGAGGCTTAATCTTCTGCTTCTTCCCAAAGTCTGGATTGCAGATTTTCATGAGAACCCTAGGGCCATCTTAAACATGACCAAAAGCACCTTGCAAGCTGAACCTTATCTAATTATGGGATGCCTATGAACTTGGGAGACACATAAATCACAGCCACCAAAGCAATTTGTTTTTCTAAGGTGCTTCGGTCCAATGAAAGACGAAAAGCAAATAAGGGAGAGATTGATCTGGGAGTACTTTTATTGTTGGTGCTCCACACACCATAAAGTTTTAGCTCGTTAAGGGGGATTCCATAAACAACTTTAGTTAATAAGAGTGAAGTAACTGTGTGTGCGCCTTTCCGAGTGCCCACTAAAGTCCCTTACCTTGTCATTGTGGGAGATGAAGATGAAGAATATGCCAACAGGCCAGGCCAGAGGGTGAGGGGTGGGCTTCAGTGGATGCTGTGTGGACCAATGTGGCAGCTCTCTGTGGCTGCAGGTCTCTATAGTCTTATTTTTACAGAGAACCCAGCATGTGTGGGTGGCTATACATCTGTCCCTTTCAAAGAGGTCCCTGGATGGCTGCTGTGGCTGGTCTCTTGCATGTTAGGCTAGTGAAAAAAATATGCAATGAGTCCTTCATCCAGATGGGGTTTTGGTAGTATTGACACATTCTGAGAACATGAAAAATGAAGCAGGCATAGAGCAAAGCATGCTGAGAAAATTGTGGGTAGCTCATTTTCTTTCCCATCCTCAGACGTTATGGAATAACTTAATTATCATTGTCCTTATCCGTGACCTTAATACTTGTTAGTGCTGGTCAGTTTTTATTTTAGGTTGAGATAGGTTTGGGGAGTAATCATGAAGAGTGTGAGGAGGAAAAAGGGGAAGGGAGCAAAAGCCCTCTTAATTAATTTTTATGATGAGGTTTTGCAGCATTATTGAATTTTTCCACATTACTGAGGAAAGTAGTCCTCAGTGTCCGTGTGCTGTTTTTAAAGATGAGATCATGGAAAGCCAGCCGAGTCAGGTGCGTGAAAGGACTGTATGGACCTGTGTTCTCTGTCCTCACCTCAACGGTGCTCATTGCAAGGGGAGAGGGCGTGCGCTAAAAATGGAGGCAGGGAAACACAGGAAGGCTTCGTGCACTTGAGAATAAACACCACACACTAGCTGGTTTTTCAGTCAGCTGCTTGTCTTATACTATTCCAGAATCTATTTGTAAATAGTCCTCATTTCGTTGCTCTGAAAAGGACTGACTCATGCCTTCCAAGCTCGTGTCTTTCATGAATGCCTTTGCTGGCTTTTCAATTTGATTCTCTTTGTAACCATAATTAGGAAATAGCCCCCAACCAATTTTTTTGTTAGCATTTGGACATATTTCCATCTAGTTGATTGAATAAAAGACCCCCCCCACACACACACACACATACTCTCTCTCTCTCTCTCAAATTCCAAAGTAAGTGGTTGAGAGTTCAGGTTAAATTTGAATTTAAGGCCACTCTCAGCTGCATAGAAAGTTTGCCTGGGTTACACAAGACACTGTCAGTCCATGTTTTAGGTTGCTTTGCCCTGCGTTTCAAGCCAGGTGATCACTAGAGATGAACAACATCCTCCCCCCCCCCCCCCCACACACACCTCTTCTGCCATCAAGGAAATGCTTTTTCACATTTTGCTTCGGTCTTCTTACAGTGGTTCATGTTTGTTTTCCTTTTCCTCCTTCCCCGTAGCTTGCAAAATCGGATATTACAAAGCTCTCTCCACGGATGCCACCTGCGCCAAGTGTCCACCCCACAGCTACTCGGTCTGGGAAGGAGCCACCTCGTGCACCTGTGACCGCGGCTTCTTCCGAGCTGACAACGATGCCGCCTCCATGCCCTGCACCCGTAAGTGGTTTGCTTGTCTCCTGCCTTGCGCGACGCCAGCAGCTTTCATTACCACCTGGCAGGGTGCTGCCAGGACTGGTCCCAGGATAACCTTGCAGGGGGCAAATTAGATGGCAAGCACGCTTCCCCCCTTTCTATCACAGCCGGAGACACGCTTATGAAAAGAAAGGCTCTCTCTCACTCTTCCTGGTTGCCTTCAAAATGCGCAGAGCTGCCAACAAACTACTTTGTGGCGCCAAGATTGAGTGTTCGGGTTGTCTGACAGTGTAATTACAGCGGAGAATGGAATTTATAAATGGCTTCACCATTGCATCGAGGGCTGGGGGAACCTTGACAACCACAGGAGAAATAGGTAGAGGACGACGACGACGGGGTTTGGGAATGTGCTGCGGTCCTGTAAGAGACGGTTTAGAGTGCTCTGAGGTCATTGCTGGGGTTTTTCATTTTACCTCTTCCTGCTTTCATCATAGCTTTGTGTTCATAACACTTAGGCCAGGACCCTAATAAACGCTTAGTTCATATTAGGCACTTAATAAATGCTGGGCTAATGAATAGATGGTGTTGGCAAGCCCGGTGTGAAGCTGGACAGGGAAATCTCTTCTCGCACTTTATTTGGACAATGTTCCCAAGGTGTTGCCACAGAACCTTGCAGCGGCTGTGACCTTGAACAAGGCAGGAATGATGGGCCCCTGGCATTTCGCTCATGTTTTGCACTAGTTGAGGGCCGCTTTTCAGGGCACAGCCTGGCAATGTGGCATCTAGGACTTCAAGTTCAGAGCTTGCTTCTCAGACTTTGGTTTACTAGCAGAGTGACTGCTCAGCCTCTGACGTCTTAATTTCCCATCTATCGAATGGAACTAATAGCAGCATATGTTATATACCTTTGTCCTGAAAAGCTTTTACATCAAAAGATTTTTTTTGTGGTATTTGCATTTACACAAAATATTAATGTTTAGAATGAGAGCCAAGTCTAAATATGAAACTCATTTATGTTCTATACATGTTATTCTCGTAGCTTAATGGTAACTTCACAAAGTACTTACACTGTGTCTCTGTTCACTGCAGCCGATCATGTGAGATCAAGTGTGGAATTTGTCCCCTTATGTCACTCTTCTGCTCAGAAGGCATCAGACTCTAGAGCACTTTGGAATGTGGGGGTTAGAAATACACCCTCTCTACCTCCCTTAGGACTGTTGTTATTATATATCCTCATGTAGGATATATGTGTCTAATGTGTAAAACAACTCTACTTGGTACATTCTAGATTTTACTATTACTATGACTACTATTATTTTGACCTTTAACTATGGTAAATTACAGATGGACCAGTCTGGGCCAGCATCACTAAACATGGAAGACATTCCTGGTTTTTGATCAGTTGAAGCTGAAGGGTACTGATTCTGTAGCATAATCAAGAACCACCCTTAATAGGAGAAAGAGGAGAGGTTTCAGGTCCATCGCAGATGTGTGACGAAATTGTCATCCCCTCTGGATTGATTTTGATGACATAAGGACTATCTTAGTTAGGGTTTCCATTGCTGTGAAGAGACACCATGACCACAACAACTCTTGTAAAGGGAAAACATTTAATTGGGGTGGCTCACTTACAGTTCAGAGATTTAGTCCATCATCATCATGGCCGGAATCAAGGCAGCATGCAGGTAGACACGGTGTTAGAGAAGGAGCTGAGAGTTCTCACCTCTTGACTCACAGGCAACAGCAAGTGGTCTGTCTCACTGGGTGTGGCTTGAGCATATATGAGACCTCAAAGCCCACCTCCACAGTGACACACTTCCTCCAAGAAAACCACACCTACTCCAACAAACCATCACAAGGGTCTACTGTTGTAGTGGTGTAAACACTATAACGAAGTGATGTGCCCAGCACTTTGGATGATAAACTTGATCACACACTCACATTGTAGTAACATTTAAGGTAGGTCTTCTTGGTTATAAACTAGGTAACTGCTGGCACCAAGATGCCCCTAACCAGCGCAGAGATGGAGGTGCACATCTTGAGGACTCATAGTATGTACGCCTGGAAGGTTCTTTTACCTGGTCTTCCAGATCAAGCATTAAACTTCCAGGATTAAGGAGTGCAAAGGGCTAAGCTTCCATGTTTCCATGCTTCCATAGTAGCAAGGATGTCTTTACGCTCCTTTTTTTTTCTTTCTTCTTTTTTTTTTTTTTTTTCAATGCTTTCCCTAGACTAAATTCTTTCTCTGGCTGGTTCTCCTTATCCCCAACCCTTTGACCTGATCCAATCTTGAGTTTTCCAGTATTTTTATTCACTGTTAAACTTGGTGATTTACTTAAGAATGAGCTCCCTGCCCCTGTCTACACCCACTACCAAACACTCCTGACTGCTGGGAACCAGGGGCATAAGAGCAAGCAGAAGAGGAAGTATTTCAGGCTGATGTTTACCAAATGACCCTTTATTTGTATGAGGTACCCCACCTACTCTCCACACGGGGACTCTTTCCTTCCTTCTGGGTAAGGTTTGACTGTATTGTGAATGTCAGGAAACTTAACACTGAACAGCATGGGTGTTTTCAGTCTCCTGATTCTGATGTGTCGCCTAGCATTCTAGTAAGCCAGTGCCAATGTAGTGACTGCCCCTTGATGCTTGGGAGTATAGAACACCTCCAGAGACTGCCATGTGTGAGTTGTATTAGGCTATTTGCCATAGGCATCATACCTATGTGACTTTTTTTTTTTTTTAGAAACAAATTGTTAGCTTTCTTCCAAAAAGATGCAAATGAAAAACAAAAACATGCTGATTTTTAAACTTAGGTGCTAAAGCCAAAATTTAAAAAATTTGATATGACACCCCCCACCCCGGTTTGTGTTCTCGAAGATTAAGGAGGAAGGGTTGTGAGCCTTTTGAGCTGTGAGTAAAGGTCAGTGAGGCTCCACCAACTCTACAGGGGTTCCTTTCTTGCCTCTTGCCTCGAATTTTTCCCACTCTTCTCTGCTCTGAGGTCTTGTGCTTGGTGCCTGTAAACCGACCATCTCTGGGTCCTGCTGACTTGCTCCCAGGGTTTCTGTGACAGGCTCACAGACTTCCCAGCCAGCTAGAGCTCCCTTGCACCAACCAAGCCTGTGACTAAGAGCGTTTAATATCTCCAGGTCCCAGTTTCCTTCTGTGAAGTAGATTCTCACTATCTATGCCTATGTTTTAAAAAGTAATTGAGAAAATATTTGTGACAGTCTGACACATGGTAGGAATCTGAAAAGTCTTTGTCCTTTTTTATCTCGAGTTGGTCACGTAAGTCCTTGGCCACACCACCTCCCAGGGAGGGGGCATTCATTCCCCTTCACAAATGTGACTTGTGCCCTGACAACTCAATAAAGTTACTCAGTGGCTGCGCTGCACCCCAGGTAGGACTCAAAAATCTGATTTTAATCCTGTTCTGCAGCAAAGATGGATATCACATCTCTACAGAGTTAATTTTTTTTTAACTTTATTAATTATGTAAGCCTTGGAAGCCCTCCTTTGAGAGAGGGGCACTCAGGGGTCTGTATTACCAGATGAGACAGCAGGATTGGAACCTGTGTCTGAGGATCGTATTTCTACCTTTCTGTTGACTGGAGAGTGGAAACTTACTGTTTAATCTGCAGCCAATAGGAACGTGTGTCTATTGGAATGGAAAGTCATGAGCGATGTTCTACATTCAGTTGCTCATTTGTGTTCTCCACATTTCTAGAGCTGACTAGCCACACGGGGTTGCTACAGCCACTGTTAGATATAGAGCATGGACATGGATGTTTCCAACTTTGCAGAAAGTTCATTCTACAGCGATTGAGTAGATGGTTCAGTAGAGGGAACAGTGGGAGTTTTTCAAAGAACCTCTTGTTCGGATAACCCCCGGGACAAATCCTCCCCATTCCCAGCTTTATCGGATTCTCTTGACAAGATGTGGGGATGGAAGGGAACATAAACATCAGGGGATCCTTTCAAACGGATTCCAGCCCCTAATCAGTTCTTCCCAGTTGGTTAAGCCAGGTGACAAACCCAATTCCCTGGTGCTGACAGCCACGCTAATCAGGCACCTTCTTTGTTCGCCCTGCTGTCTTTAACCCCGGCATTCTTATGCAGGCCCGCATTTAGTGATCGCTCACTGTGACGGCACACTAATGAAGAAATAAAACACACTCTCCGAGACTCATTCTTCTAGCCAAAGTGAGACTCTGCTCCACTGGCTTGTAAAATCAGGTTTTTGTTCACTTGGGGGCCGATTAGACCAGGTAAATACAAGTCGCACCAGCTAATTCAGAAGGAGACACCTAAAAGTTTACACTGTCCACATCACTGGAAAAAAATTAGGAGAATTTAATAATGAATACCCTTTGGTGTTGGAGGACTTTTGAGGGGACCTCTGGTTATCCTAAAATGAGTAGATATGGTTTAGACAGAATGAGATGTTTCAATCTGAATATTAAAAAAAAAAAGTAGCCCATACCTGTTTCAAAGAAGGGAGTCTAATGCTAAAGATTGATATTTTATTATTATTAATTATTATTATTTCTCCTTCCCTCTTCTGGGGATTGAACCCTGGGTCATGCATATGCTAAACAAGATTTCTACTGGTAAGCCAGATATCCAGCTCTTTTTAACTTTATTAGAGATAGGATCTTGTTAAATTATGTGGGCTAGCCTCAGACTCATGATCCACTTACTTAATCCCCTCAGCTTCAGTAAATTCAAGATCATAGCTGAGTCGCCACCAGACCGAGCCAGAGCTGTGCCCCCACTACACATCACTGTGGCGGAAGCCACATGAAAGCCACTTGGAGATTAGTAGGGCAGGGGTCAGGCTGAAATTCTGCACTTCTCACAAGTTCACATGTGACCACATGACTGGTGGGTATAAATTCCATCTAAAGGGTTGGAGCTCAGAGATTCTCTTTCACGCCTGTAACTTTCAGCTATTAGAAATTCTAGAAGGATATGTCAAGGATCTAGAACATTTGCCTTAATAGAAATCAAATCGTTCATTTGTCTCGTGCTGAAAAACAACTCAACCCAGTTAGTTGGAGGTCATACAACCATTGGAGGCGTCACTACATGCATGGTTTTGTTTTTGGTTTTTTGTGGCTCCTTTCAGACCTCCTGAGGATTGATGTCAGGGAACAGAAACGTAAATGCTTCTTCCACATTGCCTCACAGGCCCCATCAGAGGAGAGAGGCACTGTGGTTTTTTTGGCAAATATTGCCTCTAGACAGAGACCCAAGAAAGCAATGAACCTGAGGATGGAATTTGAGTTCATGACTTCCTTTTCTTTTTTCAACAGGATTGATTTATTAATTTTTAAATTTTTTTTTGAGACCCAGTGTCTTGTAGCCCAGGCTGGCCTTAAACTCTCTCTGTTGCCTGAGGATGACTTTGAACTCTTTCCTGGTCCTTTACCTCCCTCAAGCTGGGATTATAGCATGACACTCTCTGGTGTGGCCTTTTTTATTATTATTATTAATAAAATGCATGTCTGATAACTAGGCTAGCTAGCCCCTTCTCCCCTTGAATTTTCATTTCCCTTCTGGAATGCAGTCTGGCTTTCTTCAATGCTGGGAAGGCTCCCATGCAAGAACAGGAAGTCCTTTATGACCTTAGTGTTTAGCTGGTGTTCAGTGATTGTAGGGAGAAGGCTGAGCCAATGTTCTGTTTAAGGTAACATTGCAATTTCTGATACATGTCAAAATATGTGAGCAAAAACGGAGGGAGTCATTAGCTTTGTATACCCCCCTAAAAAGAACCCTAAACCCCACAATTTTATTTTGCTGCTTTGCTCAGTCCTGTTTGAAGAGTAGATTTCTGTAGTCTTCAGTTGAAAATCTATCCTGCTGTGTGTTCCGCTTGTTTGGGATAATTTATCAGTGTCGGAGATCAGGGCCACTCTGCAGATGAGAGATGATGACTTTCCATTGCCAACTTGAAGGGCCTCCATGTTTCCATCTCTGAGTAAACGGCCTTGAGTAACTCCATCAGCTGTTCCAAACAGTGTGATTGATTCATACTTAGTGTCTTAAATAATCCCCAAATCGCAGCTTTTAAGACAACTTGCACTGGAAAAGCTCAAGGCCGATGAGCAGAAATTTACCTAGACCTAGGCTGAAGGGTCTTGATTTGAGAAAGTTTTCTGAAGGTTGAGGGTATCAAGAATTCGAAAGGACCAAGCTCCAGGCCATGGATGGATGGATGGTGCTGACTTTGTCTTCATACTGGCCTCTTCTAATTGAATTTCGAGCGCTGCAGTATTTCCTCTAGAAAGTGTATTGTTTTCAAATCGCCATTTCAGTTCTATTACTCAAAGCCCTCACTTGTAATGCTTGCTGGCAGTTATCAGCATAATGAGCCGTAATGAAATGACGAGCAATCTTCAGGGGAAACCCAGCGTTGGTCCCACCGGTGCTGTGTGATCATGTTGTTAAAATCGGAATGCAAATTAAAAGACCGTTGTCCGTCGTCCTTACTCACTTCCAAGGTCAGAAGAAAACTTTTTTCCCCTTTTTCTTTTTTTGCAAAGCGCTCTAATTTGGAGACTCTTCTATCCATTGTCAAACAAGCTCTTGAAGGTGCCCCCAGAGTTCGATTATCCCCCCGCCCACAAAGATTCGTATATTTAGCAGTCTGGCTTAGGGATTTAGGGAGGTATGTCTATAGTAAGGTTTTGATGTCTAAACCATAGAATAAAAGGCATCCTTCAGTTTCAAGTTTGCTACGTCTTGCACCCTCCACCCCCAAATCCGAAAAATGTATTTCTTTTTACTTAGTTATAACTAGCTAATATTGTAGTAATGGGGAGGGAGGGGGCATTGTATGAAGCTGCGTCATGACCAGTTTGGTAAAAGAGTGAGCACCAAATCCCCCAAGTGTTCATGGGAGTTTCAGAAGGTCCGGTGGGTGATCTTTAACTTTTTTTTTTTTTTGTCATCTGTACAATCAATCCCTTTTGTATGACAACTCTTGAATTCCAAGATTTCCAGGGAAATGTCTTCATATCGCACATCAAATCCGTAGTGTGTAATGGGTAGCTGTTCCAGCTGTGACCTGGAAGTACCGCCCCTAGTGAGGTAGCAGGCTACACCTGCCCATACCTTAAAGTACATGCCCCTAGGGAGTGGCCGCTGGGGACCCTTAAGACCTGGGGTGCACTTTGTAAAGATGAGAAAGGCATATCTCTGCTCTTCATTGGTCATCCAACCTAGCCTCATCAATGCCTGGGCCTTCCTTCTAAACAGGGTGCATACCCCTTGAGGAGCTCTTCCTGAGGTTGACCTCTGACCTCCACACAAGGACTGAGTGTAAGGTGCTAGATGGGCTTCAGGCTGACTTGTGTGCTGACTGGTTATTTGAAGAGTGTGAAAGTGCCATGCTATTCCATAAAGATCAGTTCCCATCACATTGCCCCTTCCTTTCTGACCTACTTTTCCATTGCACGGGGATAAACAATGTACTGCCTATTCCAGGAGGAAATGCATAGGTGTGAGGAACATTAATCTTGGCTCTCGCGAAAGGCTCAGATAATCTGCCATTGCCATTTATTTAGCCAAGTTATTACAGTTCTACCCCCATGAATAATTAAGAGTGGCTTGCCATCAAGCAAGCAAGCCCCATCATTTCTGGATGGCATCCCTGACACTCCTCACCGAAGCCATACTGTGGTTATGCACAGCATGCTTCTTTGAAACAGGGTCAATTATACATTTTTCTGAGCTCCCCTGGGGTGAGAACTGAGGAGCTTCCTTGCTATCAGCATTTTGATTTTTCTCTAAGTCTGTACTCCACCTGCTACCTAGGGCCCAGCCAAGATGAGCTGAGAACAGAGTGTGGGCTACACTTGCCCCCTCCTGTGATCTTCCAGGAGGAAGGCGGCCTTTACCAGAAACTCCTGTGGTGTAGGGGTAAGAACCACACAAAGAGGGCAGATCAGTGAAGCCTAGAGCACTACCACAAAAGTATTGCCAGCTAGCCATCATCCCGAAGGGCAGTGGACTTAGAGAAAATTAACTCTGGGGTAGGTAAGTTGAGAAAATTAGAAGCATTCTGATCTGTTCCAGAAAGGAATTCAAATTCATAGTGAAGCTTCATTGTTTTCTGTATCTTTGAGGTGCTGGGGGAGGGTGGGGGGTGGGGGTCATTTTGCTTTGGAGTCTGAATTTCTGATAAAGCTGGAACCAGGTTGCTGTGTTAATTTGGTTGAGTTGCTTAGCTTGCCCGCCACCCTCCCTACCTCTCTCCTTCCCTTCTTCCTTCCTTTCATTCTTCCTCTCTCTCTCTCTCTCTCTCTCTCTCTCTCTCTCTCTCTCTTTCTCTCTGTGTGTATGTGTCTGTGTGAGTGTGATGTATTCATACGTGTGCACATGTATATGGATGAGTGTGGGTGTGGGTATCTTCTATGACTCTCCACGTTATTCTTTGTCACCAGCTGTCACAAACCTAGGCTAGCTCAACATTTCAGCAAGACTGGTTGGCCAGCAAGCCCCGAGGTGATCCGCTGTTCCGCCTCTCCCATGGCACTGCCGTCACAGACGCGCATCACCACGTCCAGCTTTTGTGTGGGTGCTGAGGATCCGAACTCAGGTCCCCACACTTGCACAGCAAACATGCCGGCCCGCTGAGCCATCTCCCCAGCCTGCTTAGCTTCTGCTCACACTAACTTTTGGTGATCAGATTGTCCTGATGCCTTTTGAAAAAATTTTATTCGGGGATTAAATTTATGATAAAGTCTGAAAAAGTGTTGAAAAAAAACGTACACCCGTGCACAGCTCAGCTAACTCCTGAATGAAACGCCATCATACTTTTCTTGGTCCTGTCTATTTCCAAGTACTCGTGGGTAACTGAGAATCTGTAAAGAACTTCAGCTCTGCTCTGGTCATCTCATAGAAAGAAACAGAATATTCGATTAATATTCCTGAGAGGAGAAGAGCACAATAGAAATAAGAGAAAGACTAGGCATTGGCAGAGTCTCAGTGTTGACCTCTATGGGAAGCTAAGACTTCTTCAGGACAGCAACAAGTGATGGATGTGTCCAAGTGGTTCAGCTTTGAAATCGTGGACAGCTCTGCCTTGGCGTTCGTATTGTTAAAACACATAAACTGCTGTGATAAAAGGTTCTGCACCGTTCATAAATCTCAGAAGTGGTATCCCTGGACAGCAGTCTTTATGTAAACTAACCCAGCCGCCAGGGTCAAGAGAAAGCAATTAGTGGTGGCAGCATATACAGCTGTCACTGGGAAAGCAGGGGCTTCATTTCGGAATCCGAACCTGTACACCCCCGACTGTTTACTCTGCCTTACAACTTGTCTTTCAACCAGAGAGAGATTAACAACAAAAGCTTATCTGAAGGGTGGAAGGGTATTTCCAGCTAAGACACTGAAGTATTATTGACAGCCCCAAAGTTGCACGTGCTCCGCGCGCACGCGCAGCCTTATGAAATGGAAACAGAGCCCCAAGGTGCCTCTTCCTCGGAAGATAATGTCTTGTAACAGGTTGCCTTGGCGTTTTATCAGGTGACAGTTGCGCTTAAAGGAATTGATCATGTTAAGAGTTACGTTTTCTGCCCAGGCTCCTGGGATGTTCCTCGCTACTTCCAGAATTAATTTCATGGCTCAAGCATTGAATTTTAAAATGGTGATTAAAAATCAGTTAAGTATTAAAAAATCTGTAATGGGTCTGGATGCCATGGTGCCACAGGAGCCTTGGTACTGTGACTTTTCCTGTCAACTGACTGACTCCTTGTCTTGGTTACAAACTAGAACTTTTTTTTCCTAATATTTTAATATGAAGTTGCCCTTTCTTTCTTTCTTTCTTTCTTTCTTTCTTTCTTTCTTTCTTTCTTTCTTTCTTTCTTTCTTTCCCTCCTTTCCTTCCTTCCTTCCTTTCTTGTTTATTTGTCAGCTTTTGTGACACACACACACACACACACACACACAGGCTGTGGCAATGTTGTGTCTGATAAGGCAGTCGCACTGTCCAGATAAAGGAGCCATCCCTTACTCCCTCGGCAATTAGGTATTAGGCTGTTAAATATCACTAGCGTGCAGTGTATCATGGGACTATAAATGATAAACCGTGGAGGAAGCTGAGTAGGTGAAATACTTGTCTGTAGGCATGAGGACCTGAGTTCAATTCCCCAAACCCATTTTTTTTTTCCCCGCTTTATTTCTTTTGTTTGCTTGTTTTTAATCCAATATGGCGGCATGCCTTGTAATCCCAGCCCTGAGGCTCACTGGCCAGCCAACCTAACCTACTTGTCTAAATCCAGTAAAACAAGGGAGCTTATCTCAAAATCAAAGTGGACAGCCTGCGAGGAAAGGCTCCTGGGGCTACGCTCTGGCTTCCATGTGCACCAACATGCGCACCCGTCCACATACGTGAATACACTCAAAAACAGTCATAAACTGAGAAATAAGAATGGAAACTAATATTCTCACAGGAAGGAAATAAAAGGTTATGTGATGGGCTGCCTCGGGGTCTGTTAGCACTTTGATTCCCGTTGTCACAAGAAATTGAATTTTCGGGTGTTCGTGGAACTTTATACCATTTGTCCATAGGCCAGTTAAACCCACATCCAAATGGAATCATCATAGCTAAAGTATTAATCTCTTCCTTTACGAATTAAGTCTGTTTCCAGTTCATAGAGGTTGGGTAGAGTGCAACCAGCTGCTGGTGCTGCGGCTTCAGCTTCCCATGGCATAAAAGCACACGATGGTTATACCTCACCTTGGACACACGTTAGTGACTAGGTTCATGGTTAACTAGTGGGTTTACATTATGTGTATATTTGTGCATGTGTAGGAAATGTGCATGGGAGTGTAGTGCCAGCGGAGTCCAGAAGAGAACTGGAGTTAGAGGCAGTTGTGAGCCACCACCCGACATGCGTGCTGGAAACCAAACTCAGGTCTTCGGCGTGAGCAATACTTACTCTTTTTTTTTTTTCAAGACAGGGTTTCTCTGTGTAGCTTTGTGCCTTTTCTGGAACTCACTCTGTAGCCCAGGCTGACCTCGAGCTCACAGAGATCCTCCTGGCTCTGCCTCCCGAGTGCTGGGATTAAAGGCGTGCGCCGCCACCACCGCCACCACCACCCAGTGCAATATCCACTCTTAACGGTTGAGCCATCTCAGTTGTATGTGCTGCCTTTCCCCAGAGGAGAGAGCACATGCTTAGTGAAGGGGGAAGACAATCCCTTTTGTGATAGATATAACATGATATTTTATGTGCTGTGATAACCTTTGGTATCTGCTATAATTTGGCCTCTAATTTCTTCAGGGCCTCTTACTGTCAAACCCTTGTCAACCGAATACAAGTTGACATTCCACAAGAAAACAATAATTACGCGTTGTAACACCTTTCACCAGTACCTGCTAGGTGATGTGGAAAGCATTTCACACCGCTGAAGGAAATGATGCTCATTTAACGTCCCCAGTGGAGTGCGTTGCCCATCTTTGTTAGAGCAGTGGGAAGTAAAGGGCATTTCATTCCTTCCTCAGACAATGACATGAGGTGTAACTTAGATTTTAGAAATCAGGGTTGTTCCCGACCTCCTAGTCGGAGCTTCCTATATTGACTTGTGGTGCACTTAGTGTCCATAGTTCTATAGAATTAGGAGGGTACCTGTATTTACCATGCTACGGCAGAATACCTGACAGTTTATGGAGGTGGGGGGCGGGAATTTAATGTGGCTCACAGTTAAGGGGATGGAGGTCCATCATGGTAGCAAGTCACAGAGGTGGATCTTGGGAACTGCAGCAGGAACAGGAGTGGCTGGTTACATTGTTGGAACTGCCAGGAAGCAGGGTCTGACTCATTAAACCTTAGGTCTAGCATCCCTCTTTGTCTAGCAAGACTTTACCCCTTAGGTTCCACAACCTCCCCAGGTCACTAGCTGAAGACGAAGTATGCAAGGCTGTGGGTGGTACCACAGCGTTAGAGACCCTCTTCCTGGGAAGAAGGATCTTCGAATCCAGAGGTTCTCAACATGTGGGTCATAACCCCTTTGGGGATCAAACAACACTTTCACAGGGGAAGCCTAAGACCATCGGAAAACACAGACAAGATACTTACCATTTGATTCATAACAGTAGCAAAATTACAGTTATGAAGTAGCAACAAAAATAATTTTAAGTATGGTCGGGGGTCACCACATCATGAGGAATTGTATTAAAGGGTCAGAGCATTATGAAGGTTGAAAACCACTGATAATCCCTCTAGGAATGATTGACAAGCAGTGGCCAATTTCAGCTGCTGTCTACTTTTGCCAAGATTTCTTGGGTACAGCCATGCCCAATGGTAGAGATACTTGCTGTGGCTGCTGAGTGGTTGTTTCCAAGAGCATATGGCCCATAAAGACTAAAATATTTACAGCGTGGCTATGTAATAAAATGTTCTTACAAAGAAAGAATGCTGACCCTGCTCTATTCATAAATTAAAGGTTATTGCATTTGCCTTTTGTTTCTGGTAGTATAGTTATTATCTGTGCCACTAAATTATATTAAAAACAAGAAGGGCATTCAAAATGTGAAAACTTTAAAAGAGTTTCACACGCCAGCCCCATTCTTGGGGTGCAGAGACAGAGAATGTCGAGCTTATATGTGAATGCCATGGGGAGATTTACAAATGCGATTCAAAATGAAACCGAGCAGTGCCTTCCCTTACGAGCATTTCAGCATTTGATTATTTCATATTTAAAAACGGCTTAATTTGGTGATAAAAATAAAATTAAATGGGGGAGGGGAGCTCTATTAAAATTCTATTAAAGGCAAATATGAGGCTTCCTTTGGAGATGTGAGAATCCATTTCTTCCAGAGTGATTTTAGCTGGCTTCGTGATAAATTATCACCTGAGAACAAAGCAGAAGAGAAATTGGAGCCTTCAGTTCTGACTTGACAAAGCTTTAATTGACAGGCCCCATTTTCAACTCCCAGGTGCAGTGGTTAGTCACAGAGTCTGTAGGAGCGGGTCAGAGCAGGGTGCATGCTTGCCCTCTAAATCCAATGCACACATGCTTCATATTTAGATGCCTTTAGCCTGTTTCCTCTACGAAACCTCTTCCTATCTAGGAATCTATCACAAATCCATTAAAATGAATCAAGGTAGTTTTTTTTTCCCTCTCTACTCTCCAACAGGTGATGAAATGAGAGAGAAGTCAATAGATATTTGTTAAGAAAACAAGCACTCTACAGCACCCCCAGCATTGGTAACCATTGATACCGGACACATAGCCTTTCCCAGCTTGTCCAGTCTGGTTAGTCTATGGGAATGAGTTAGTGCTAGTGAACCTTATGGGAGAAACTGAATGGTGCAGCTTTAACTCAAGGAAGCCTGTTTTCACCCGTACGGTACAAGTTACATTCAAGGACTTCACTATCCATCCATCTACTCACTCATCAAACATTTATTGCGCTTTCTCTGAACTAGATATTAGGAAATAATGGTAGACAGTGGGAAATAATGAGAACATTGATTCCCTTGAGGATGACTTATACACAGGTGATAGATAAGGACAGATGTGGAGCGGATGTCTGGTTAGTAAGAAACTGTCAAGCATCACAAGTGAATTGGGCCACAGAAACAAACAAGGAACTGAAATAGGTGTGGTATCATACTCGCTGCCAGCCTTGTATTCAGGCTAATATCGATAGCTGTTAAGACATTTTGTTCCTCAGAGTGATCCGTCAATGTGTGCTCAGTGAGAGTGGTATAGGCAGAACGACTAGAAAATTTGATCCTAGTCTGCTGTAGCTTTGATTGATAAGTCATATAGTCCTCACTCTGCATGCATTTGGGATTGGTTCTAGGACCCTCAGGGATACCGAAATCCATGGACGGTCTCCACCCATATCTAACATGACATGAACAACATCATTTTCCTGAATACTTTACTCTTTGGGGACATTTATAACTAATACAATGTAATGCTATCTGAGTAGTTATACATGCTATATTTCTTGGGGAATAATGGAAAAAAACCAAACAGCTAGTAGGCTGTTTATGTTCATGAGAACACATTCTTTCTTGAATTTACACCCGGTTGATTAGATCCCTGGAAGTGGACTCCGTGGGTACAGAGCCCTACTGTACTTGAACTGAAGACTTCACTTGCAGATGACGTTATCTCTGACCAGGAAAGAGAGCCATTCACCATTACTACCTGATACTCAGACACAAAACTTAAATGGAAGAGAAAATGGGTCACGATCAGTTTTTCTTTTGTATGCTTCCTATTTATTGGCTGAGAGCTCATGTTTCTCAGAACGCCTGCTTTCTCTCATTAGACATCCCCGCAAAGAGCTGCTGCAGTGATGTTAAGTATAGCTGGAGACCTAGGTTAGCTTTGGCTGTCATTGGGTCCGTCATTTTTTCCTACATTGTCTTGAAGAGAATTTTTCTGTGCTGAAGAAGCAGTGGCCCTTCACTATAAACGAGGAACACACTCGTTCCATGTTTGTCGCCTTTTAATTGGCAAGAGATGTAAAAAGAAACCACAATCCCACAGACGAAACACAGCCACCATTATGATTTTAGCTTGGAAAGCACGTGTGCTTCTCTGGGTCTTTATAGGCCAGTTGGTTAATTATACTGGGCGGGGATTTCCATGTTACCTTTCCCCCTTTATCATATGACTATAATTGTCCAATTCATACACGGCTACAGTGTTCTCATCATGGTCTAAGACAGCAAAATACGACACGCAGGCAGAGCTGTTCTTCAAACCATTCCAGGAGGCAGCATTGAGCTTGAACCTTGTTCTTACTCTTTAAGCATTTACCTCAAGGCCTCCTTTAAGAACCAAGATGACTGTTTGAGATCATAGCTTGTTTTCACATTATCCCCCTACCCCCCGTGAAATCCTGCTGCATCTTTGTATTGCTTTCCACATGGCAGTGTTACATCTCCGGGTCCTGTGACCATTTAGTTTTCTGCTCCATTTCTTCTCTGTTTAGACACCGCCGTGCCCCGTCCTACATACTAATTACTGACTTCTTGCCTCTGCGGTACTCGGTTCATTGTGTCACATTTTCCCATGTGAAAGTGGACTGGCGAGCCTTGGCAAGGAGGTTAATGGATTTCAGAGTCACTCTTGCTTCGCCCGGGAAGTCACAGCAAAGTAAGAGCCAGTGGCTGACCCATTTTATAAACCAGACTACAGCCAGCTTCAGCTGCAGACCGGCGATGGCTTTCACCACAGTGGTCCTCACAAGTCACAGAGTAGAAAGTGCCCACTCCAACATAAAGCAGCGCTTCTGCCTGGTGGAGCAGAAGTAACCCCTGACTCTAGGACACAGTCCTTTGAGACTTTAGTAAAATTCTGTTGTGAATTATATTGTGTAGATTTGTACAATTATCTGTTTCCTTTCTACATCGCAGCTCCCTCGTCTTTAACATTTACTACTTAACACCATACTTGGCTCTCCGAGTCTGATATTTTCAGTAACTCCATCCACATATTCTGAAGCCATTTGCTCATCCTTTCTCTATCCTATCTGCTGTGTTCAAGACCATACATTGAGTCTTGAAATCTAAATAAGAGGAAATTTATAATTCTGTTTCTGGGGGGGTTCTGAAGTAGGCTTAGCTTTAACACAAAATTTACAATAATTTTGGTAAGGTCCCCCCCCTTAAGATTTGAAGGCTGGGGGGTCGATCTTACAGTTAAGAAAGGCTGTAGATAATCAGTCTCCGGGGGTTACAATGAGAAGCTGCTTACCTTTTTAAAGTAACATCTTCAATTAAGTTGTATGAGAGAGAAAGAGGGCAGATTTCCCACGCAGAATGTTTCCACCAAATCCATCGGCCCCGTTCATCACCGCAAGTCAGATGACAAATACTGAATGTGACTATATGTCCACAGGTGACCTGCCTCACTTCTGTCTCCATCACCTCTTTGGACCAGACTCAGTGTTCCATGGTAGCTAATGAGGAAAAGCGTCAATTCCATACAGGCCTCCAGTTAACTTCCCTTCCTGAGACAAGTGTGGAATTACCTTCAAAGCAGTCATCCCCCAAAACATGTGTGTATGTGTGTGTATATGTGCCTTGTTGTTGTTGTTGTTGTTATTTCATTTTTTTTGTATGTTTGCCTGCTTTAGTTTGGTTATTTTATAGTAAAGACTTCTTTTAAACATTTGAAACTGAGTTAGACCAAGAAAGCTCCTCCTTCAGCTCTCAACTTGCATCTTCTACCTGACAGCAGTTAGGATATAGCCTCTTGGCTAAAGGGTTGGTGGTCGTATCTTCTATTGTTTCTCAACTACCCATGATGCTTTGGATAACCAGTCATCGATGATGTCAGTCACCATCAGCGCTCCCATTTCAGGAACGTTTTGATGTCAGCGGGAACGAATGTGGTTTTGGATAGCCGGGTGCAGCCCTTACCTATGGAAGAGTGAGAAGTAGGTTTGTGGTAGTCATAGACTGCCCAGGCCTAGCTCTGAGATCTCTTTGCAGCTGTGTGTATCTTTCACATCGTGGCAATCATGTTAAACCAGTTCCTGCTGATAACAACATACCAAGTGGTTTAACTTTCACTTAAGTCTGTGGCCGCAGACTCCTATCTATATAGCTCTGATCATTTAATTTGCTATTGGTAATGTGTCCCACTGAGCAATCAGAACATGTCTTCAAAAGCCTTCTCTTAAGTATTCATTTTCCAGTCCCCCACAGCCCTGGGAACTGGAATCTCATTTGTAGAGCTGACTTTCAGAAGGTAAGATGGAGACCAGATAACATATGCTGCTTCCCTGCCAACTGAGAGCAGGCCCGGGCTTTGAGCCCGCTAGCTGTGGAGTGGTTTCATGTCTTGAAGTGGCATGTTTATTTTCTGGAGGTAGAATGAGACCCACACGCACAGCTTCTATCTTATTGTTCTTTTGAAGGATTCTTTTTGTTAGCTTTCTTTGCCTTTTGTTTGCTTTGCCAAATGGGCCTTCCTTCTCTCCTAGAGCTGCAGAGAGAATCATAGAAACCCCCGAAAGAGTCCAACAGGATCTCAGTTCTTGGTGTGATGGTCTGTTTTCTCTTCCCCCAGGCCCGCCATCTGCTCCCCTCAACTTGATTTCAAATGTCAATGAGACGTCGGTGAACTTGGAATGGAGCAGTCCTCAGAACACAGGTGGCCGTCAGGACATTTCTTACAATGTGGTCTGCAAGAAATGTGGAGCGGGTGACCCCAGCAAGTGCCGGCCCTGTGGAAGTGGAGTTCACTACACGCCACAGCAGAACGGCCTCAAGACAACCAGAGTCTCCATCACCGACCTCCTAGCACACACCAATTACACGTTTGAGATCTGGGCAGTGAATGGAGTGTCTAAATATAACCCTAGTCCGGACCAGTCAGTGTCTGTCACCGTGACAACCAACCAAGCAGGTAGGAATAATAATTCCTGTTAAGCCATGGGTGCTGATAATCATGAATTGTATTACTGTTCTAAAATCAAAGCAAAACCTATTATAAACCTATAAGATGTGTTAGAATACAAAAGATTTGGAGGAGGACAGTTATTAGTTTAGCAAATATTGTATTGCTTCAGACAGCAGCTGCCTACCATGCCTTGTATCAGGCAGCAGGAATAAAATGAAGAATCAGTTTGATTGACAGACGATGACACATTAGCAAACTGAGGCACTTGGGTGCATTTCATACTTGATTTACTTTTCTTTGTCTTTTAAGATTGAATTGGTTATGTGTGAGTGTATGTGTGTAGACAGACATACAGACATACATCGGTGGAAGAGCCTATGGGCACAAAGGTACTAAGAGGTCAGGAGAGCTGGGGTCCACCTCTAATTCCTGAAGAGAATAACTTTAGGAATGGGGCTCTCCTTCTGCCTTGGAAACCAGGGATTGGATTTCGGTCAGGCTTTTCTGGCAGGCAGTTTTACCTGGTGAGCTACCTCCCTGGCCAGCTTCCCTGTTATTTTTGAAGAATTCAGGAGAAGGAGGAGGAAAGTGGCTGGTTTTGTGAGAGTCTTATGATAGCAAGCATGACCAGAAAAGGGTTGTTAGAGCTCTCAATCCTGCTGTCTCATATTTAATTAACTTCTCAGTGTTTCAGGGGTAACCTCCATAGTTAGGTGAAATACGCGTATTAGTTGATCTGCTAATGCAAGTCTGCCAAAGACTTAATTCAAAGCCTTTTTTTCCCCCCATTTTACTCTGAATTTCCTAGCATGTATATATATTTTTAAAAGTATTGAGAAAGATTTTGATCAAGGGCTGCCATGAAAAATCTTAAGCTGCTCATGTATGAACAGTCTCTTTACTTATAGTTATGAACCATGAATGTGAACTGGGCAGGCTTTTATCTCTTTTATGTGTATGTTCACATGTGTGCAGATGTGTGTGTGTGTGTGGTTGTACATTCATGTGTGTACATATGTATGGTAGAGATCAGAGGATGACTTTGTCACCTTCAGGTGCAATCTTGGTTACTTGATTTATTATTATTATTATTATTAGTAGTAGTAGTAGTAGTAGTAGTGGTAGTAGTAAGGCAGGGTGTCTCATGGGCCTGAAACTGGCCAAGTAAGTTAGGCTGGTTGTGCAGTGAACG
Organism: Peromyscus nudipes; assembly: GCA_902168325.1. Taxonomy (NCBI): domain Eukaryota; kingdom Metazoa; phylum Chordata; class Mammalia; order Rodentia; family Cricetidae; genus Peromyscus; species Peromyscus nudipes. Next base: position 37,891 of record CABHPH010157798.1, read on the forward strand.
CACAGGGTCCACTCATCTCCACAGTTATAAGACTCTGCCACCAAGCTCGGCTGTTTTTCCTAGGCATGCAATTTACTGACTGAGCTACGACCCCAGCGCCTGGGCTTTTGCCTTTTAATTTTGTAGTTTTAGAGCATCAGCACTATTTGACGTTGTTTAGTTTTTCTAAAAGGTCTAGAATGATGTCACAGTTTTTAGAAGTATCACAAGAGTAATTGCAAGTAATGTTTGTTTTGTTGGTGAGTGTGTGTGTGTGTGTGCGCACACGAGTGTGAGTGCACGCACATGCATGTTTAATGCAGTGGACATATCACAGCCCCTTGGACCATCATTGGTACCTCTGTATAACAAGCAGCCAGCATGTGCAAAGCAGTCTCCACACTTAGAAGAATATAGTTATGACCTGTCAGTCCTTAAATAAGGATCCTCACTTCACCCACAGTGCCTGGGAGTGAACCCAGGCCTCTGTGCACGCTAGACAACCGCTCTTCCACTGAGCTACACCCTCAGTCCTCTCTCTTTTATTACACCCCTCCAATTATCCTCACACAAATAAGAAAGAGCATTGGGTCCTAACCCAATTTAAAACGAGGACTGGACCTTTGGAAGCCTCATCTCTGCAGAGTCAAGTTTGAAGTCATTCTCTGACAGCAGAGGGCAGCCCTCAAGAGATAGTCTCCATCTCCACAGGGTTTAGGAAGAGACTTCCATGATTCTTCATATACTTAAGGGCTCCAGCCAAAAGATTACGTCAGCCCCTGCTATGCTAAAAGGTCCAAAGAGCACAGCAAAGGCATGTTGAAAATCTTCCACACGAGTAACATGTGCAAGAACTTTATTAGAAAGGAGGGAAAGAGTCAAAACTTTTATGAAAAACGTTGTTGTAATTATTTTAGACCGAGCAGAGAAGTGGACAGGTAATTCCTCTGGAACAATGAGATGTCTCTTCCCTGTCATGTTGAGCCATCCTGCAGGGAGGTTAGCTTAATAGAACAAAATTTCATCTCTTTATTTTAATTTTCATGGAGGTGGATGCTGGGAAGCTGTTCAAAATTAAAAATAAATCTTTCAATAAGGAGACCTCCTATGAGGTGGGCCAGAAAGTGGTTTTGCTCAGTAGAGAATACATGTGTGTGCAGGGCTGCCTCCATGTCTTGCCACACTTAGAAGCTCCTCACTGATTCAAACTCACTGGGTAGTTTGTCTTTGCTTAACAAACCCTTTCTTCATAATAGTGAGAATTAATAATGTAGGCCAAATTCCTGGGTGAATGTAGCAGTCATCAGCTCTATCAACGCTCCCCTAAGCATATTTACATATGCACAATTATATTCTAATTGCATTTGGTTCCATCATTCCATTAAATTAGATTCCTTAAGGCCCTTTATAGGCAATGATGGCTTACTCTATAAGGAATTCATAGAATTAATGGATGTTAGCATTTAGTACCCAGAGGCCTCCCAATTGCTCTCTACCTTTGCTGTGTTTCATGTTTTTCTGTTGTTGTTTTGTTTTTTCCTCTCATGAGTGACATGTTTAAAAAAAAAAAAAACCAAACCCACTATTAGATAACAAGGAGAAAAATCTTAGTGTAGACAATGGCCTTTCCTTAAGATTATTAGGAAATCAATAGAATCCGATAGCATTTGTGTATTCAGCCTGGCCTATTCCCATTGTGAGAAAAAGGGGTGTGAGGTTTGGATTTAGAGGGGCTTTGATGGAAGGTGGTGTGAACAGGCTGTGTTGTCATAAGAATGTGTGAACCCTTTGAACCATTTGAACCCAGACAGAGCAACAGCCTTTTCCTCTCCCCTCCCCTGGGTTCAAAAACAATTGGCACAAAGGACAAAGGAAATCAGGGTATCTGGTACTTGATTATTGATAAGTTGATTGACAGATGCCAGCTTTGTAACTGACCAAAAGGGCTTAACAGAGTGATGAGGTCATTACCCAGGAGGCTGGTGGCAAGGATCCTAGGAAGGAAGCCTATACTGAAGCTGAAGGGTGGGCAGTCTCACCAGATGTTGAAGGAGGTATCACTACTCCAACCCCAATCTCAGGAGTGATGGAGGAGACTGGGGGGGGCAGGGGTGGATCTCCCTAAAGTGTCACCTCATTAAATAAAGTCTGAGGGGGGAAGCTCCTCCCAGACTTCCTCTATCTTCCATCCTGTAGCCTTTTGTTTGGAAAATTGTCTTGGTGTTTATGAAAAATGGATATGCAAACTGCCGAGGGATTTGTTTTCCAGGAGGCTGTCTTTCAGTTTACTTGGACTTCAGTGGACCATCTCAGGCAAAATGAACACAGGGCGTGTTCCTAGGAGAGAGAAATGCTGTGTAAACGAAACAAGGTTTTCTGGCTAAGGAACGGAATTGTGATAGTTTTCCTTAAAATGCTGTGGGAGCAGCCAGCATTAATATGGTTGAGTCATCTTTACTCTGCTTTCACCGGCCTCCTCAGGCTGGTTGGTTGGCTCTGGGACCAGATCATACTGAGAGGGGATGGTACTTGTTTGTCCTAAATCATTGGTGACCTCTGAGTAGTTTTCTCTACTGACCCTGAATTGCAGCCACTGGTAGTGGTATCCATTTTTTTTTTTGTTTTGTTTTTTGTTTTTTGAGACAGGGTTTCTCTGTGTAGCTTTGCGCCTTTCCTGGAACTCACTTGGTAGTCCAGGCTGGCCTTGAACTCACAGAGATCCTCCTGGCTCTGCCTCCCGAGTGCTGGGATTAAAGGCGTGTGCCACCACCGCCCGGCTGTGGTATCCATTTTTTAAAGAGTGGTCTGCTTGTTTATGTATGAGAGAGTGTGGATGGGTGGATAGGTGTGCACATGAGGGCACATGTGTGGAGGTGGTCCTTCCAGCATGAGACAAATGGCTGGTAACCATTTTTACCTGCTGTGCTGCATCTCACCAGCCCCGGTGTACATTTTGGGTTTTCATTGGCTTGGAACAGGGTGGGAATGATCCCCCCCCTCCCGCTTTCTGGCAGCAATATTGTTACAGGGACAAACATCTATAGCACTGAGTCCAGAAACATTCAGATATTTTATAGATTATGTAAACCTGCCCAATATATTACTACTTGACAGAGTTACTATTACGATTGAATGCATCACGACTAGACAGAGTTAACCCATTTGTTTTTACTGTAATAAAAGTTAGGTCAACAAGCATTGACTAACTCCTACTGCCCTTTCTGTGGGATCCTGTGCACTCGAATGTCTAGTCATGACTTTGGAGTTGATAGGTCTGGACTCTTGAGGATAACATTCAGAAGCGGATGTTAAGAATGATCCCGAGGTGGGAAGCAATTCTAAAGAGCTTCAGTATAATTGTCATCATAATTTTGCCACACAGGTGTGACTTTACAGTAATGCCTGTCTCCTAAGGGTTCCATAGCCAAGTGGCATTTACCTGATGGGACGTAGCAGTGCGTGAACCAGGTTCCCTGTTGCCTTGGTTGAACTCCTGTAGGCTGAGAGCGTAAGTTAGTCATTGCTGTTCTCATGCAGTTCGTGTTGGAGCCTTCAGGTGCCTCTCTGAAGATGTTTCCCAGTTGCTTTGCGGTCACATAAACCGGTAGTGCTTGTTAGATTGGCATTGTTCTGTAGGCTCGCCCAGTTAAGGAAACTGCAAGAAGAAAGCCACGCCACCAATAAAGTGGCGTGACACTTTGTCATTGCCCCACTGTACCAAGGGCTTTAGGAGTTACTCAATATGTTTGTTGACCTAACTTTTATTACAGTAAAAACAAATGGGTTAACTCTGTCTAGTAGTGATACATTCAATAAACTCAAAATAATGAGAAGAGAAAAGAAAATAATTAAGGACAGGAGGCACACTGTCTGTTATTACTCAACTGGTAAGTTCCCATTCTCTCCTTCGCTGCCATCTTTTAATTAGACACATTATGTTATTTGAGTGGGATAATGGCGAACAGTGGGAATTCTCATCCCCACTGGGTATAATTGCTACCTGTCTTCTAGACAGGAGAAGGAAGCTTCAGGGAGAAGGAAAAGAATCTTGGGGCAATTGAGTGAGTGAGGTGATGTGCCACGGGCATAAAGGAGCCAGGTTTTCTGGGGGTCTGAAGCTGAGATAGGCTTTGTGTGATTAAGAGGTGGAAGTGGGGCTCCAAATAAAATTAAAAAACAAGAAACAGAGTTTGGGACCCATATGAAGAAGGTTCTTAGTTTTCCTGTGTCATATTCTGACAAGGTTGAAGAGAATACGATTGTCAGACAAGGAGACCACTGCATTAGTATGCTCAAGGCAGAGAGAGAGAGAGAGAGAGAGAGAGAGAGAGAGAGAGGCAGAGAGAGGCAGAGAGAGGCAG
>CABHPH010157799.1:0-27842 GCA_902168325.1 Peromyscus nudipes
AAAAGTAAACTTGGGTACCAGGAAATAAGTGACCTGCCCTTAGCTTTTCACTGGAACATCAGAGCTAGAAAATGTAGAACTAATTCCCAGAGTTCTCAGGTACAGTGTGAGGGACCAATTTTATACCCAGTCAAAATATCCTGCTAAAGTACACCAACAAACAATCCATAAATACCACCAATTCAGGAAAGCAATTTTCTTCCTCTTTTAAAAACTTCTAAATTTTTTATTTTTATTTATTATTTACTTTGATGTTGAGAGTAGAATCCAGGAACTCACCCCATGCTTACGCCAACTGTACCCCTGGCAACCCACCACTATCTCTTCTTTAAGAAACAAAATATTTTTGACAGTTTCATACGTGTGTTGTCCTAATTTGTTTTCTATTGCTGCGATGCACAGCATAACCAAAAGCAGCTTAGAGAGAAAGGGTTTATTTGGTTTTCATATCCTAACCATAGCTGACTGAGGGGACATAGGACAGGAGCTCAACCAGAGCAGAGGCAGACACCATAGAGGAATGCTGCTTAAATGGCTTACTTTTCAGGACTTACTCAACATGCTTTCTTATATGGCTTAGGACCACCTGTCCAAGGAAGGAACCACTGAGAGTGGGCTGGACCCTTCCACATCAATCATCAATCAAGAAAAAATGCCCCACGGACATTCCCACAGGCAATTACTCGATTGAGTTCCTCTTCCCTGATCCGTTTAGTTTTGTGTTACGGTGTATAGTACATTCTGTTCCCACTCATCCCTCATTCACTCATCCCTCACCCCCTATTATCACGGTCCAACCCCCACCAACTCTTGCCCACCTCCTCTAAAGTTCCTATCCACTTTCATGTCTTTTTAGTTTTTGATTTTGCTTTGTGAACCACTGGGTTTAGCCAGGGCCACTCCAGTGGGCATGAATGTGACTGATGGGACCCACTCTACCCAATGGATTCCACATTCCTACCACAGAGATACTTGAGCAGTCATGTCCATTGCTTCACAATGGCGTCTATTCACAGTGACGTCAACCTAAAAGCCCATCAACTGATAGACAGGCAATGAGAATGTGGCACATAGACACAATGGAATTTTATACAACTGCAAAGAAAGATGATCTTTGGAAAATTTCAGGGAAACTGATGTACTGGAAAATACTATACCAAGGGGCATCATCCAGGCCCAGACGAAATTCCTCTTAAAAGTCATGCTGGGAGCCAGGCAGTGGTGGTGCACGCCTTTAATCTCAGCACTCAGGAGGCAGAGGCAGGCAGATCTCTGTGAGTTCAAAGCCAGCCTGGGCTACAGAGTGAGTTCCAGGAAAGGCGCAAAGCTACACAGAGAAACCCTGTCTCAGAAAAAAAAAAAAAGTCATGCTGGACAATCTAGAAATCAGAGAAGACATTATTGAAAAAAAACTGATAACTATTGTGTGAACTAAAATGAATTTAACAAACATATAAATATGGGGAAACAAAATACACATTCTCTTTACACTGAACTTGCCAAAGATGGAGAGAAAAATAAGATGTGAAAAACTGCATGTGTTCATCTCATCATCTTTACTTATGAAGATGGAAGTGTGTGTGTGTGTGTGTGTGTGTGTGTGTGTGAAGTTATATGACCACGTGTGCATTTTCTTCTAATTGTTTGTAAAGGATACTGGTGTCTTCAGCTCTAGGAGAGATTTTGTAAGGGTACATAACCTATGAGGCCTTTGCGAGGAGGATAAATTCAAGGCATAGAGTTTTAAAGGAGGTGATCTAAGGCCATTTAATAAGTCAAGAAGCTAAAGCAAGATGAGTCAGTCTTGAGCATATATGCATCAATTTAAAATAGCAGCAGAATTTGTAACACAAATGTTGGAAGGAACACAAGCTAAAATAAAATCAAGTGTTAGGGGACTCAAAGGTATCTCTTTTAGCCCTGTGAGGGAAAAGCTACATGAAATGAAACCACATAAGATGAAAGTATGTGTCTAAAATCAGCTCCAAATTAAAAGAACTCAAAAAATTAAAAACTAACACAAAACAAATAGTGCAGAGGATGCTAATTTGAGTATGTCTCATGCATTTTACATAAAGTGACATACAAAATCTATTTTCATGCCTACAGAACAGTCAGCATTCAGGGTCACCGCCACAGAGCCATCTTTTGTTTGCTGATGGAGAGAACAGGGGGAGTTTGTGTTGATGTCAGCTCACAGAAGAGGCAAGTCTGGGGTCCAATGAGAACAAAGATTGAAAGCTGAAAGAGAAAACAAACTTGTTAACCAATGGCACGGGTCCTTGAAAGGGTGGGTACCTAAGTAAAAATGTCACCATCAAAACGAACTAAAGAAACCAGCATTAAATAAATGAACAGGACAATGGTTTGCTTAATGCTGGTCAATAAACCTGAAATCCCAGGTGAAGTGGGTGATTTTCTAAGAGGGTGTAAATAGACAAACTGATCTCAAACGGATACACTCTGAATGGGAGTAAAGGCAGAGACATGTTTAAAGGTGAGCTTCCATGAGGCCTTGCGGGGTGGTGTTGAGGGAATGACCCTCCCTCCCAGTCTCCAGAGAGCCAGTTCTCACGCAGTGTTCTTTGCCTCTTTGGGTCTGTGAAGACAAGAAGAAAGGAGGTCTCCTCAATTTCTTTTGGGAAGCCAGCCAAGCATTGTTGTGAGAACTGCCAGAAAGGATAAAAAAAAAAAAACCCTACAGCCCACCCTCACATATGAATATTGATGGAAAATCCTAAATAAAATATTAGCAAATAGAACTGTGCTTCACATTAAACCAGTTTGGAGATGGCCGTCCTAATGCAAACGCAGCCTCCTCGGCTCCTACTCCCAATCCCTGGAAACAATAGTAAAGCTATTTTAAAAACAAGCAAATACACTCGTGTGCTCAAAACAGGAGCTTCCAGAATGCCAGAGCTGTATGAGTGTGTGTGTGAGAGAGAGAGCGTGCGCGCAAACAAGAGAAACACAACTTCAACTGAATGGCTTGGACATGTTCCTTCCTGAAGCAGCCGCCACACCGGTGACAGTGAGGTCATGTTTTTGAGGGCTAAGCCCACAAGGACAACGAGAAAGGGCTCTAACTCCATTACTGTACAGCTAAGCCTCCAAGTCACGGTGACTCAACACACAAGAAGGTGTTTGCTCAGTCATATAGAGTGCTGTCCCTGAATGAGGAGATTTGCAGAGGCCAGTCTTCAGTGTGTGGTTCCCAAACGGACCCCAGGGATCAGCACCCAGCAGGCCAAAGAGGGAAGAGAGGAATGACTGTCCCTGGGTCGTTACCTGAGCCAGCTAAACATGCACATACACTCTACTGATCAATGTTCCCAGGATGGGCTTCAGGAACCCAAGAGAATGCTGGGAAGTACCAGGGGTGGGGATGGGCAGGAAATGTCAGAGCACACAGCAGCTCTCAGCACACTCCATCTTTCTGGTCAGCAAACCCCTTTCACTTGCCCTGTGTTCACCCATATCCCTAGGAGACAGCCCCGGGTCCAATGCATGCTTCATTTAGCCAGGGCGTCCATCTCACTGCTCAAGGTCAGTGGCTCAGCCTCAGTTGTCTCCATCAGCAGCTTTGGGTGCAAGAGACTTTGGAGAGTGGAGACGCTAGTTAGTTCAGGTCGCGGGTGCCCCCATAAGATAGGGCAGACATGAGGAAACAGTGAATCAGGGATTTAAATGGAAGAGTGGAGATTAAACTTTGGAGGCAGCCAACAGGGACAGCATCCTGAAGGTTAAGTATGACTAAGGAAGGGCACGTCTCTAAGTAAATGGAAGTGATTGTGCAGTCAGGAGGAAACCGTAGCTCTGAGAATTAACTCTCAAAAAGATTGAATACCAAACCGGAAACTGGGAGGGGCTACTTTTTAAAGTGCGGGCAGATGCCGATTACAAGTATGTGGATACTGAACAATGAGAAACTTCGTTACTGCAAAATACAGTTTTTATGAAAAATCTGGTGTATAAAACATACACGCAATATAATCAAAGATTACATTTTTAGTATAAGAGAGAAAGATACCAGAGTACATAATGGAGAGATGAAAGGGGGAGAGGTGTAAAATACTCAGGAGGAACTTCAGATAGAGGTGGAGAGCTGGATCAGAGGCATGGAGGGATACTTCAAGAGATGCCCTGTGATAGGTGAATCCTGGGAAAGCTGGACCTGAGTTGGCCACTGGGTGAGTAGAAGTCCATATGTGAGCACATTGTAGAGAGACAGTCAAATGTCATGGAGAAAAAGAAAATCTTGTAGGCAGACAGAAAAAAAAAAGAAAGAAAGAAAAAAGATCACAGTGAATCTTGGTCTGATAAATTCAAGGGAAAAAAAACTTGGAATATTGGATAGAAAAGGGGGTTGGGTCCAGGGAAGTTTGGGACTTTAAGAGGAGCAAAGAGGGGGTTATTTAAGAGGAGAACACGCCCATTTTTTTCAATGTGGTTTAGTAGAAATCAACCCTCCAGACAATCAAAATAATCAGTACTATGGGGACTCAGAGGTTAAGAGCCCTTGCTGTTCTTACAGACCACATGAATGCAGTTCCCAGCATCCATGTTAGGTGGCTCACACCCACTGTAACTACAACTTCAGGGGATAGGTTCATTCTTCTGGCCTCCATGGGCACCTGCACTTGAGTGCATGAGCATGTGTGTATGTGTGCACACAAACACACATATACACAATAAATAAAAACAAATTAAAAGATGTCTTTGGTGTTGGAGGTCATTCGTTCATGGCAGGCATTTCTTGAATGAGGACTGAGCACAAGGGAGTATCTCTGTACTTTGAAATAAAATAGGTCATGAATGTCCTGGGAAGGGAAAAATGTTGTAATTAAGCTACAATCTCAGAAATAAACCAAAAAAGAAAGATCTGCAGTTTTAAAGGGGGGAGGGCAAGCTAGGAGATATGCATCAGGTTTATGTAAAAATGTATATAAATAAACAAAAACAATATTCATGAGCAATGCAGGCTATGAGCTTGTGTGCACTCCTGGAAATCTGGGAGGGCTCGACCATGAGAGAAGTTGCTGCTGGTGGTTGACCATCTAAAATAGATCTGTTTTCTGCCATATCTCCCATGGACTTGAAAAACACATTTGTACAGAGACTTTTCAAAACTGATTTTTTTTCAAACAGGGCAAAAATTGCACAATGGACCAAAAATAAACAAACAAAAATGAAAGAGAAAAAAGTCGGTGAACTTAATGACATAATATGGAGGGATTATGGGTGGTATTTTCTTTTCTTTATACTTCCCTTTCTAAATTTCCTATGAAGATTAGATAATGATTCCATAATCAGGGAGAATAAACTAAAATAGAAACAACTTTATGCGAGTGGAAGTGTAATTTTGGGATAAGTATGCTTTTGTGTAAATATAGGAAAGAGCGAGCCTCAGCCTGGGGAAGCTTGCAGCTTGGTGGACCTGAACCTGACGGGACCACAAAGAGGATGCTTGGGTTAGAACACTGGGTGGGAGGGAGGCACGTGCAAAGTGAAGAACACATTCCTTCTTTTTAGCATTGTTTAGTCACAGTCATCCCTTGGGCAAGAAGTGGCTGTTGACAAAGCAGCAGAAATAACAGGTCAGTCACAGATGTAGCGAGCCCACATTTGTCTTTATGTACAGGACAACAGGTCAATTACAGATGTAGTGAGCCCACATTTGACTTTATGTACAGGACAACAGGTCAGTTGCAGATGTAGCGAGCCCACATTTGACTTTATGTACAGGACAACAGGTCAGTTGCAGATGTAGCGAGCCCACATTTGACTTTATGTACAGGATAACAGGTCAGTTGCAGATGTAGCAAACCCACATTTGACTTTATGTACAGGATGACAGGTCAATTACAGATGTATAAAGGCCACATGTGACTTTACGTACAGGAAAGTCTCTGCTGATTCCTATTCTGTGTTGTTCTGGTGATTACAGATGCACACAGGACCTAGGGGTGGATGTGAAGCTCATATCTTTTTGTTGTTGTTGTTGTTGTTTGTTTTTTTTTTGTTTTGTTTTGTTTTTTTTTTTCAGAATGAATAGCTGAGGAAGCCTCTTTGTCCTAGAGGCCAGGGCAGCTTGTGTGTGGAATGTTCCCCAGAATGCACACGGTGGAATTCAGTCTAACTGTGGCATTGTTGACAAGTTGTGGAATCTATAAGAAGTGGGTCCCAGTGAGAGATGGTCAGGTCATCAGGGCTGCTATCCTAGAAAAGATTTGTACCTTTCTGTGTGTCTCTGGTTAGTTCAGGGAGTTGTTATGCAAGAGCAATGATTACCACCTTCTCCTCATCACACTCTAGCCATGATTCTCCTCCATGATGTAATATAGAGCCCCTCTAGAGCTGAGTACATGCCAATATCCTGCTCTTGGATTTCCAATAGTCGGAACTAAATAAACCTCTTTTAAAAACACTTTATTGGTAAAAAAAAAAATTGTTCTTTCATAATTTCATACATGTACACTGTGTGTGTTTTAGTTACTTCTCTGTTGCTATGAGAAAAGGCCATGACCAAGGCAGTGTTCTGGAAGAGGTTGTTAGGGTTTCCGGTTCCAGAGAGATGATTCCATCATGGTACGAAGGAGTGGCAGCAAGCATGGCTGGGAGCTCCCATCTTCCACCACAAGCACAAAGCAGAGAGAGAAAACTGGAAGTGATGCAAGTCTTTAAACCCTCAGTGCCCGCTCTCTGCCCCGCCCCCGTGACATACTTCCTCCAGCAAGGCCCCCACACTCAAACCTTGCCCCACACAGCACCACCAACTGCAGACCAAGTGCTCAAATGTCTGAGCCTACAGGGTACATTCTCATTTAAACCACCACAATGCATTGTGACCCCTCTTCCCTCCCATACCCTCTCCCATTTCCCTCTTATCTACCCACACTTCTCCCTGTGAATCTCTTTCCTTGATTTACGAGCTTGGGTTTAGTTTCATGTCCCACAAAGGCTGTGTGAGCCTGAGTTTGGATCAGACCATCAGGGTCTGGTGGGCTTACCAGTAGGTACACAATTGGAGGCCATGCTTTCTTCTCTCCCAGCATCTGTTGGTTGCCACCAGATCTAAAACATCACTACTCTGTCTCCATGGAGACTGGGTTCACCCAGAGTCTAAGTAGAGAGCCCTTGCTGTTCCATCCATTGCTCTTTTTCTGACGTACCCATTGTCAATGGACAGCACCTTCCTCCATGCTCCAGTCATGGGTCCCATTAAACTACGTGTTCCATGAACTTACTACTTACAGGGGATCCAGAAAAGGCTTCTCTTGACGTCTACATCTTCCCAAATGTATCTGGAATTGGTTTGCTCACTCAACACCTCCATAAAATCCACCTGTCTGGCTGAGTCCATCCTGGCCAATCTGTATCACTGGTTGAACATCCTTGGTCTGGACATCTGCCTTGTTCTTCGTCACTGTACTATGTAAACACAGACTACGGTTCTGAAAGAGTTTCTCCCCAGCCACACAGCTTCTAGGGCACCCCTCCCCCTCTTTATGCAATGCTCAACTCTTCTTGACTTCCAGTCTGTCAATGACATCAGATTGGCTGATTAATGGATTGCTTGGTTGATTGATGTTAGAATTTAAGTTCAATAAGGGTGAGGTCCTTGGCTTGTCTTATTCACAGATAAATTTTCAAAGCAAAAACCAGGCTGGTTTGTGGTTTGTCTTCAGTAAATTCTGGGTGAATTAATAAGCAAAGTGTAATGTTCTGTTCATAGTCTGTCGCCACTGCTGGTCTGGGAGCTCTGTCCAGATACAAGCAACACTGTGTGTGTGTGTGTGTGTGTGTGTGTGTGTGTGTGTGTGTGTGTGTGTGTGTGTGTGTGTGTGTGTGATATGCCTGTCACCTAGAACATACCTAAGGCATCAGTAGAGTATGTTGGATAAATGAGAGCTAGGATATTTACTTCCAGATTGCATAAGCAAGCTGACCCTGGTGGCACAGTCCTATAATCTCAGCTCCTTGGGAGAACTCAGTAGGTGGATTGAATGTTCAAGGCCAGTCTGGGCAACTTAGTGAGACCCTGCCACAATGTCAAAAACAAAAAGAGGTCTAGGGAAGTAATCAGTAGTAGAACCCTGGTTGAGCCTTCATGAATTTATGAGTCCCTGGGTTCAGTCCTAGGGTTTGCAAAGAAAGCCAGAGGGACTTATTACATGGTTAGGTGGAGCAGATAACAAACAGCCTGTCTCTTCCATCCCCACCCCTACTATGTCAGTTCTGTGATCACATACAAAGGGCTCACTCTGCCCCAGGTTTAGACCACATGCCTTTCCCATATTTATCCTCTTTTTGGCCAGCCCCCATGACAGGAGCTACTACCACCCTACTTTAGAGATGTGAACACCAAGCGTAGAGAAGTTAGCTCCATTGGCGGAGGAGGTAGACTTGAGTAGCTTACTCCCCTTGCCATTGACTTATTTTGTCTTTCCAGAGTTCTGATGTTTTGGTTTTTTTTTTTTCAGATTATGTTATCCAATGCCACTAGCCACACGTGGTGTTTAAGTATAAATCAATGACAATTAACTGCATGTTAGATCCAGTTCCTTGGTGTTACTAACCACATTTCTTTTTCACTAACTTCATATAGCCCATAGCTGTCATGCCAGAGACCAGAGGTGGAGCATCCCCTTTGCACACGGCCCTCATGAAAAGCACTGACCAAAAATATAGATTCCATAAGGGCAGAGATCCTATCAGACATTTATCTTTTTTTTGAATGAGCTACAAAGATGAACTCCAACAATAAGCATACAGGAAACTTTAATAAATATTAACGACCCACTCCTCAAACGTGTCTTTTAGTCTTCTGATGGCAAAGCAGAGTTATCATGCTGCAAATAACCAACATTCATATAAATCAAAATCTCCCCACTGGTGGAGGGGGAGACAGCTCCAGAGCCGGCATCCCCAGTGCGACTGTAGCATGCACAGGATTCCTTTATCTGCCTATTTTACTCCTAATTAGAGATGTTTATTGTGTTCTTTGTCCATATGGATTTTTTCTTCACAAATATATTTGACTACTTAGCAGTTCTGAACTTCAATACCCTAGAGAGAAAGCTTGAAGTCAGAATCTATTAAGGATGTGTGTAGCACTCAAAGTTTTCTGAGGCTGATTTGATTTTCTTTAATTTCATTTTTTTTCCAGTAGCTGTGTTTTAGGAGCTGACTAATCAAGACCTGTTAGTTTATCGCCAACAGCCAGCAATGTGCTCAACTGTTTGCCCCAAGTGGTGGATGCTCAGGTCCCACCAGGTGTCTGCCTTGAGCTGGGAACAAGGAATTTGGAAAGGATCTGCTGTCTTCAGTCCTGAAGGAAATGGGGGATTGGAAGTTGGACCCTGGAGCCCCAGGACCTCCCCATCTCCTGAAAGGAGAGAGCACAGTCATGGTCTCATTCTTCAAACCATTTCATTGGGGTTCACAAAGCATTCTGCTGGGCATTAGGAATAGAAGAGAACCAACAAGTGGCTTGAATTCCCACCTCTGAGGGAGGTGTATAGGAAAACATTCCATAAACCAATAACACACGGGAACACAGAACATGCCAGATGCCAGCAAGTAAAGCTAAGAACTAAAGGCAAGCTAGAGAGACAGAGTGGCGGGTATGGGACTCCGTCAAGCTGTGTGATGTGACGGTGGGATTTGAGGGCACAACGGGGCATAGGAAATGTGAAAGCCATGGAGATGAGGCTAGACTTGGTGTGTCTACACAAGGACCCAAGGAAAAAGGGAAATGTAGAGTGAGATGACATCAGACTGTGAGGCACAAGGTGGTGGGGGGGGCTCATTGGGATTAGAAGGAGTCAGTTTGGAGCTGTTCATTGTGTGGTGACTTTATGTGACTTACATTTTAGAAAGAAAAAAAAGTCCGTACAAGAAATGGCTATAATAGGGTTATGAAATTAAGAAGGGCAGCCATGGAAGGACAGCAGCTGCAGTCCAAGGAAAGAGGACACTCTGTGTGGAGCCTGGTCTGAGAAGAGACCAGCTGCACATGCACAGTGTAGGTATATGGTGTGTTGATAATGACACGAGAATGCTTGAAAGGTACAAAGGAAAAATACCTGGCTGGGGTCCAGATTCCACAAGCATGAGAGGTGGGTTGAGGATATCGCACCATTGGTAAAGGGTTTGCCTTGCAGGCAAACCAACCTGATTCCCTAGAGCCTAAATACAACAGCCGATTGTGGTGGCATACATTTGTAACCCAGTGCTGGGGAGGCAGAGACTGAATAGGGATCACTGGCCAGGTAGTCTAGTCTGCTCCATAAGCTCTAGACCAATGAGAGACCCTGTCTCAAAAAACAGACTGGATGGCTGCTGAGGAACACCCAAGGTCAACCTCTAATCCCCACCTGCAGGGGCGTACTTGCCCAATCGTGTGCACACACAAAATACAGGAGGCTTGGTTAAGTGTGAATTTCAGGTAGACATTTTGTTCTTCAGCATAAGTATAGACCATATTATATTTAAGACATCTTAAACTTAAAATGAATTTTTCATTTGTCTAAAATGCAAACTTAAAGGCTCCTCTAGGTTTTATCTGCAAACTAACTATACATGGGACACCTGCTGGTCAGACCTAAGTGACATTTTGAGCCAGCAGGACACGCTCATACATGGAAGCAATAGGTTCCAAAGGGAATGGATTTCTGAAGAACTCTAGGCAGGAAGAACTCCGACCCTTGGTAAGGGACAGTGGCATGCAGCCCACCACTTCCAACATTCCTAGAGCTCAGATGTCAAACCAATAGCCAACATTCTAGCATAGCTCTGGGAAGAGGTTTCTCTCAAAGCCTGCAGTGTGTAAGGTCCGCATGTGTCTCTTGAGAATGACAGGTGAAATCGACTGACGTCACTTCTCTCTGTCTACCTCCCAGAAGTCAGCTGGGTCGTCCGTTGAGGTCACCACCATTCCTGCTCAGACTCTTAGGAAGGACCTGCCAGTGTCAGAGATGGCACCAAACTTCTTCCTCAAGCCTATGGGAAAGATAAGAGTTCACAACCAGGCCTGTTCAGCTCAGACCAGCTGCCTTTTCTCCACTGCTTGACCCTCCCCTCAGTACCCCCCAAAATGGCACCAACAAAGTGCAAAGGAGGAGGTATCCTTGAGCAGTGGTGCAGGCATAGAAATGTGTACTCTTGTCTGGGGGCTACAGAGGAAGTTGGATGTCTGCAGAATGCAGATGCAAATTACTGCCCTGTTTCACGGGGAGCTGGGCTCACACACATCCATCAGGATGGAAAGTTTAGATCTGTCTTAATTCTTCTTCTTATTCCTATGATGAAAGAAGCCACTTAAGGTAGCAAGGTTGTATTCTGGCTCATGGTTTGTGAAGGAAAGACCCATCACTGTAGTAAAGGCAAGGTAGCAGACGGTGGCAGCGGCTTCCTCATATCAGGACAGGCCAGGGAACAGAGAAGAGAGCTAACCAGCAAGACCAGGCTGAAAACAATCAAGGCACACCCTGATGACCCACTTCCTCCACCTAAAGGTCCCACAGCCTCCCCAAACAGCATCGCCAGCTGGGACCAACATGTGCAAACACAGGAGCCTGTGGGGGACATCTTACAACCAAACTATACCAACCTGAGGTGGGAAGAGATGGGGAACGGCAGGGAGAAGAGGCAGAGAAAGAGACTGCCTTCCAGAACCTGTTCACAGGGGGAGCCGAGGGTGCGAATGAGAAAACACCTGCCTTCCTGGAATTGTTATTAAGAAGCAGAATAAGACATTAAATAATGGCTTATTGGAATGTACATCCTCGGCAGGGAAACAACCAATGATTTCAGAGAACTATATTATTACTGTGTGTTTACTTATCTCTTTCTCCCCTTACCTGATAATCATCTGTAGCTCCATCTGTCTTTTTAAGGACACGTGAGAAAATAGAAAAGGTTACAGAGGACAAAGAACTGCATACGATTACTTACGTTCCCCGAGCGGACTGCGCAATTGTTTGTTTTTGATGAGATGACAGGGAAGATAGAATTGTTCCAAGGAAATGCTGCTCAAATCTCATCAAACTGTCCCCTACTCTCTCTTGCTCATGCACACCCCCACCCACTACGAATGCTTCTTAGGAACCCATGAGCCAACGCCGGTGAATGACTGGGAAGGATGCATACCTCCCTGCCCATGGGGACCCATGGAGTTTCTGCAGGGTTGAGGTGCTGCTGTCCATGTCTAGTGGTCTAGTGGCAAAGCGAGGTCCATACAGTGTTTTCCAGAAAAACCTGGTTGTTGCCTGCCTTCCTGTGCCCATGTTATCCCTTCCCTCTGGGACATCCCCCCTGACTTCTCCATCTGCTGCCTTCAAGACACTTTGTGTCTGCTGTTCTCTGGCATTACCCACAGCCCTCTCTGTGTTTTAGGGTCTAGCATGGAGCAAACCTGCTTTCTTGCTCTTAAGTCTACCTTCCCAATTATCCCCAAGCTCCTTGGGTTGGGACCAGAGTCTGTATATTTCTATAGCCTTATGCTTAGCACAGAGGCACTGTTCCTTGAGTTTTGTCCAGTACATTGATGCATTTCCAAAATCTGAGTTCCTTTGTGAGCCCTCTGCATGCTCTTTGAGACTCTCCATCCCTGGCCAGTAGCTGCTGGGTGGCTTTATGTTTCAAACACCATCTTATTGGTTCTTTAGGAGAACTGCAGAAGGGAGGCCTGTACTACACACAGCATCAAGGCCACAAGAGGAGAGCTTTGCTGCAAATTCTCTTTTGCCTTGTTTCTTGGTCTCATTCAGAAGACAGAGCCCACAGAGTACCATGGACTCTACGCCATGTAGTCCCGGGGCTGTGGATTCTAACAGCTGTGTCATTGAAATACTCTGAAATATCTCTGAGCGAGTAACTTTCCAACTCCTGTCCAACTCAGTTTCTTGCTCTGACCAAAAGGAAAGAGGAATGTATGGATCTCACAAGGATGCCGGGAAAGTCAGATGCCAAATGTGGGCGGGTGCCCGCACAGTGCCTGTCAGAAAATTCCAAAAAGAAAGCTTCATCCTCACTTCCATTTTCTCTTTGTATCTGTACATTTATTTATTTATTTATTTATTTATTTATTTATTTATTTATTTATTTATTTTAGTGCATCTCACCAGTAAATCAACACTTCTACACTGTGGTCTTCAGAAACCCAGAGAAATGTCTTGTGCTCATCCAGAAAAATTTCCCCTCCTGCAGGCCATTCCCAGACCTCATCATCCTAAACTTGCATCATACTTTTCACTTTCCCAAGGATGCTGCCCAACTCAGAGCACCCCTTTCATAATCAGCGCTGACTCACAAGTTTCCATCTTGTGTACCGGATTGGCTCAGCTGTGCCCTCTTGCTGCCTTACCACTGCAAGCTAGACAAGCCCATCTCCTCAGACTTCACACCAGGGGGTGAGCTGTCACACAGGCACACAGGGAGGAGACATCCCTTTCAGATAAATAAAGAGGTTCTAACAAGGAGGCTCTCACTGCTTCTGAGTTCTAAGTAAGTTCTAGATAGGTTGTTAGGTATGACCGCTTAGCTGATTAGCAGCTGAATGAGTGGGGGGAAGGTGGCAAGGTGCCAACTCTAATAGACAATACCTGTAGCTGAAGTTTTCCTGTGTCCTGGCCTGCCAGCTGTCGGGACAAATCTCTCCCACTAGCGTCCCCCAAGTAAACACACAGAGACTTATATTACATATAAACTGTATGGCTGTGGCAGGCTTCTTGCTATCTGTTCTTATATCTTAATGAACCCATTTCTATTAATCTATAAATTGCCACATGGCTCATGGCTTATCGGTATCTTACATCATGCTTCTCCTCATGGCAGGTGGAAGCATCTCCTGACTCAGCCTTCTTCCACCCAGCATTCTCCTCTCTCCTTGTCCTGCCTACACTATCCTTCCTGCCTGGCTACTGGCCAATCAGCATTTTATTTATCCATCAATCATAGCAACATATATTCACAGCATACAGGACATCCCACAGCACACACCATCCCAGGTACTTACTGCTAGACAGCAAGCAATTTCAAAATTTAGCAGCTTCAAGCAATCTGTTGTTACTAATGCTTCTATAGTTCAGGAATGTATTTATCAAAGGTCTACATAATGCATATGATATTCCCATACAATACTTACAATATTGTCATAATATCGAAAACCTACCCATGTTTTACCTTCAAAGGTGATAATTAAATAGGGGGAAAACAATCTCAAGTTGGATTGTATTCATCAACACGTAGAAACGGCTTCCTCAGCTTAGTGAATTCAGATCACCAGTTGGTGTGTCTGTCAATGACCCGATCTGCACATCAGAATGGGGAATTGCTCCACAAACCAGCCCCCATTACTCAAAGAATCCAGAAAGAATAGGCAATGGAATTATGCTGATTTTTAAATATAATTTTCCAGTAGTTTAAAAAGAATAAGTTTTTCATTTAAAAAGCCAGCAGGATCAGCATGCTACTAAGTTCTGTTTTAGTCAGAAATCAGTGGGTGGGAATATAAAGTCACATTTTTTCCCTCCTAAATGGAACGGGAGAAGCAGAAGATCTAACGAGTTGTAATCAGCCAGATTTCCTTTAAAAAAAATAAATAAATATAAAAGAGAAGAGTTGGAGTTTTCATCTTACATTATACTTTTTAATCCAACATAGCAGTGACAAATAACCTAGTCTGAGTGCCTTTTTCAGTATAAAACCATTTTGAGGGAGGAAAAGGAGGCTCCTCTGAGGCCCCACGATCTATGAAAAATCAGAGATTTAAGAGGCCAGGCTACCACAGGGCCATTTTGCATGTGAAATCTGGGGAATATGGTTATCTAACGGTGCCTCCCCAAATCCCACACCAAGAGGCTGCTCAAGATCACCAGTCCTATGTGGAAGCAGGAAAATGGCTAATCCAGGCATGGCTGCCACATGGCCAATTAGAAGACACTGATCTGGGGGTCAGGTGCAAGCAGAGATCTGTGATAGTAAGCTGGAGGTCAAGGCCAAAGAAACTATCCCCGAAGGCTGAGGGTCGACCAGGCCACTGAGCCAATGCCCTTCAGGTTCCTCATCTGCACAGCAAAACTTACAGTTCTGCTCATTGACTGCTCAAAGGTCACGTGATAAGAAGACATAGAAGGGACTCCTTGAAGTTCCTGGCATAGGTGAGTGCCCAAAGCAATGGCAAGTACAGAACTGTAAAAAGTGAACTGGGGTCATCTCATTGTGGCCCCTCCTAGTGTGATGGCAAGTGGTGTTAGCTGCCTACCTTTAGGGACACTGATTTGGGAAGAGCTGACGCTGTCGTTCCCAAAGACCCAATGGAATGGATTGCTTATGGATATTCCTTTATGCCTCTATGGTGGTATTGTATTCCCCAAAATATTGTGCAACCTAATAAATATATCTGGGGTCAGAGAACAGACAGCCACTAGATACAAAGGGTAGAAAATGGTGGCACTCACACCTTTAATCCCTCTGGATCTCTGTGAGTTCAAGGCCACATTGGAAATGGCCAGGCATGGTGACACACCCAGGGAGTGAGCCTTTAATCCCAGGGAGTGATGGTAGAAAGCAGAAAGGTATATAAGGCGTGAGGACCAGAAACTAGAAGCATTTGGCTGGTTAAGTATTTGGCTGGTTAAGAATTTGGCCTGGTTAAGCTTTCAGGCTTTTGAGCAGCAGTTCCGCTGAGATTCATTTTGGATGAGGACTAAGAGGCTTCCAGTCTGAGGAAACTGGCGAGATGAGGTGGCTGTGGCTTGTTCTGTCTAACCTTCCAGTGTCCACCCCAATACTTGGCTCTGGGTTTGTTTTTATTAATAAGAACTTTTAAGATTCCTGCTACATGCCTCAGATCCCTTCTTCAGTGGCTGGTGTGTGAGCACATTTAGTGTATCCATATGTGAGTGTGTGGATACACTGAGCAGATCCCACACCATGGGTACCATCATTAAGGTGACCGGCAACAGAAAATGGGACTGAGGCCCTCCTCTGTGAGGAGAAGCTTACCATCCCAGTATCTGTAAAGCTGGGGTCTTTTCATCAGTGCATCATATTTTATGAGAAGGCAGGGTTGAGTGTGTGACACTTGCATCAGAAAGCAGGGTGATCACCTGCACCACTGTAGCCACAATGCCCTTGTATTTTGTATTCTGACAGAGGCTACGCCATCCCCTGCTCGGCCCCACTATCGTTTTTCCCTTGGGAATTAAATGAGCTTCTGCACATGGTGCATCCACCATGACACTTGGCACGTAAGCGTTAAGTAAGCAACGAAAGTGAACTATTGTATTCTATCCTCCCGAATCTCATGGCTACAGCACAACCTTTGTGGTCTACCTTGCCCTGGAACTCTTGGGGTTCGCCCTTGACAACCCTTTTTGACTAACCTTTTGTGAAATCTATTACCCAGGCCTTTGGGTTTTACAGCCATGCTAAGAGGTAGTGCTCTTCCCACTCCTCTCACTGTCCCTGCCTGGCGTAGGTGGTCAGTCTGTCACTAACTCAAGTTACGTCTTAACCGATAGTCTCAGGTGATCTTCCATACCCCAGCTTTCATCTCCAGCTGTAGGGTGCCTCCAAAGCCACTCAACTAGTGTGTCATCCCTTTGACGCTCCCCAGGGCCAACATGACCTAGCCACATCTTGCCTGTTGCTTCATCTCAGACAGTGCCCCCCTCCTAGATCCCCAAAAACCATCTACACAAGTCTCCTTGCTGACCAAAGGGCCTATACCCTTTCTGTTCTAGGCTCCAATTCACTCTACATTTTAGGATGAATTCTTTACAGTCATTGCATAACTCAGCACTGTGAAGCTTCTGAGGCCTGGTCCTTTCTGGCCCTGCATTCCCGTGTATCTAGCTGGGGTTTGCATTTAGTGGGTGTTTAATCAACACACACACACATTACATGAAAGAGTGGGGAATCCAGATTCCTGTAAAGGAAAGTAATACGAATTCCATTAGGCCCTGAGTCAAAAGTTACCAAGAATGTCCTAGGAGAAGCCAGCTAGGCCCAGCCCTGGCCTGTTGTAACTGGAGGAGGGGGCACAGATGCAGAGCCTGCCACCAAGAGATGTCTCCTCCAGAGAAGCTTCCCTGTCCCTGGGGAGCTTTCCATGTGACTCCAATCTTACATTCTAAAGTCACAGATCCATTTCGGACAAGCTTAAGTAACTCCTCACTCCCTGGGATACGAGTGGACAGCAGAGATTTGAACAATCAGAACAACCCACAATTAGATATGGATGACAGGTGGGTTATGTTCAGGACAATCCATACTGAGTTCCTGATACTGTAAGACGCAAAGCTACAGATCAAGAAGGGTGAAGAGATACTGAGGTGTCTATACTCTGTTTGTCCAGGCGATCAGGGGCTCAGTGGGTATGTAAATTAAGGAAGATGATGCCAAACTGACATGGAATGTTACAACTAGGAGGAGCTTGGGATCAATTTTGGCTCTAGAACCCCATGACTTCCATGGTCACTCAGTCAGGGCAGTGTCAAGCCCTGGGAAGACAACCCCTCTGTGTACCCTATATCCCTTTCACCTTGTAGAACGAACCGAAGGGAGGAAGGGCTGTGATCAAGAGATGATGTGAATCCTGAATGACATCCCAGGACCCGTACCCGGAGAAGCACTTCACAGTCTATAGAGCCCTAAGGATGATGAGCCGCTGCTCACGATGATTGAAGATGGGGTTGTTATTTACAGGACTTGGGTCTCACCTGAGCGCAACCACCTGTGGCTGCGGCCTCCAACACTCCCCTTATACATTCATGTCTGCCTATTTGCCCGCGTGCTCCCCGTTTGCAAGGGGAAATGAGTAGTTTGCAGAAAATGCAGCGGCGGCAGAATGTTAGGATGGTAGCTGATAGTGAACTGAGAATGGAGGCAAGGATGGAGAGGATATTGTTATATTTGGCACAGTGTAGCATGGAGCTTCTGGGCCTCACACTGCCAGCACCAACAGGCGGGAGGGAGGGAGCTTCAGCAGTCCGTTGCTTGGCTAACAAAACAGAGAACAAACAGGTGGGTCTAAGGGTTACACCCTCCTAGCTGAGAGTTTCAGGGACCCAGAGAAGCAGCTGACCCCAGCTGGGCTAAGGCCCAGCGGAGGAAAAGCGTGGGAGAGTTACTAATGCACACACAGGATCCAGGTTGAAGCCTTCTTTGTCTCCCCCTGCCATGCAGTCTTCGTCAAAGCCGTGCCAGGCAATATGGCTCTTTCTAGAACACTCTAACACCTCCGTGCTTCCCCAGCAGTCAAGGATATCAGTCAACTTGGTGAAGCAAGGACTCCCTCCCAGGTGATAATTACAGATGGGATTTTTGAATAAAAGAAAATTGAAAAGCCCCCAAACACTTTGGGGATTAGATGACCCTGATTCTCAGCGATGGAATTTAGTCAGAGAACTTCCTTCTGCTCCATGATGTGTCGAATCCACCCTGGGATAGCAGCGTTAACTAGTTACAGCACCGAGCAGTGAAGAGCTCCATGACTGTTTATTTAGCAAAAAGAGAACCCTTTCTTCTACAGAGGGTTGGGGAGTGGAGACAAAAGGGTCTGGAGACCAATAAGCTTTGGTCCCTTCCTTCTAGCAAGGCTGGTAGTGCCTCCCATTCCTTGGCCCGTCTCACTCCTCCAGCTCTCACGGTGCCTTCCCTGTCTCTCCTTCCTCTTCTCCCCATCCATCTCTGTTTTCTCTTCCTGCCTGATTCTGAGTCTCTGTCTCTCTTTGTTGAGGATGTGTGCTTCTCTTTTCAGTGTCTTGAATGTTGCATTAGCATTCCTAGGGCGTGGTCGATCTGTGTGAGCACCTGTATGTGGTGTGCTTGCATATGTGTGTTGAGTGCATCCTCCCGTGCACATGCATGGAGGCCAGAGGACAACTTGAGTGTGACACAGAAGTTGGCATTGATGAGAAAAAAGAAGACATGAGAGGGGAGAGCTTATATGTTATACATCATATCCATAGTCACGCCAGCTCTTGTACAAGACTCAGTGGTGCTCCTATTCATACATACTTCCTAAAGCAAGTGTAGTTATTCTTTACTGTACACTAAATAAATGCGCATTCCACTCCTTGCTCTACCATTGGTTATCTGGGCCTCCCTAGGAAATCTGAGATTTATGATTACCTGGGCAGCAATAGTCTCCTTCCAGAGACTATTGAATGAGAATCATCTAGATCAATATTTGGCAAAGATAGGAGGAGCTCAGTGACAGTGGCTGGTGCTCATTTCCACAAAGCTCCAAGGAAGTGAATCCCTGACACAGAAAGATGAGACTACCTGATTCAGGGTCCCAAAGAGAGTGAGATCATTAATTTGTTACACTAGGCAGGCTTCTGTCGTCTCCACTCAAATGGGCTTCAGCATTTAGTGCATAAATCAGCAACCCAAGAACGCCTGTCCCATTGCCATTTGGATGGGCTCATGCAGAAGTGCTCCTTGGCATCCTAGCCCTCCCTGCCAAATACTATGGGCCCACAGCCATTAGAGCAAAAAGGGAGGCCAGCCATCACCCTTGAAGTTCTCCAGAAAACTTCTCTAAGAAGGGGAGCTGTATGGAAGCTAGGTGTCTTGAGCCACTGCTAGCCCCTTGACAGACCGCTCAGGCTGTATTCTGTGGCTCTGCCCTCTACCCACTGCCCCCACCACCATGGAGACAGATCGTTGACGCTGTAGGAGCCAGAGCCCTGAATTTCATTTAGCGTTTAATTAACTAGAGTAGACCAGGCACTCCATGGCACCACCGTGATTGCAATCTGTGAATGGATGGGCATTTTTATCTGAAAATGATGACCAGCTTATCTTCTGTCGCACAGCTATCACACATGATAGGTATCTCTCGTTATCCCAGCCAATCAAACACAGAAAGTTTATTAAGATTCTATCATGCGAAGTGATCGCCAACGATAGGATTTTTCATCTGAATGTGCAAGGATGCAATACCGTATTTTGTCGAAGAGACGGGCCCTCGGGGGAGAATGCAGGCAGGAAGGTTATCGTTTAGGACAGTCCGTGAATCTCTGCCCATGGCAGAGCAGTTGGTGAGGATGGCCACCCACATCACACATAAAAGAAGTTCATGGCCCTCTTTTTCTTGAAAAAAAAATGAATCAACACAGTTACAGAAAGACGTAAGCAAAGAAACAGCCGTGAGATCTTACAGGAAAAAGGCTTCCAGCTGGAATGTAGGCTAGATGGATCATCCTCAAAAAAGGGAGCTTTGAGCATCCTAGAGGCCACAGGGAAAGATAAATGAGATCAATTCTGTGATTTGTGGGGCTCATGAAGTAACTTGTCTATTATTTCAGAGATATCAATTTTCAGCATGACTGACTTTAGATGGGGAACTTGAAGAAAATCCGCTCACTCAACTACTCAGATGTTCATTGATACAGTTAACTAACATCTTAGATTCCCTTTGTATCGGCTGCCATATTGATGCTGGGTCTCCAGTGATCATCAAACTCACCTTCCCTTTTGGAGTGGACAGGTCATGGAATGTGGTCGTGGCAGGCAGTGTGACCACCACAGTAAGGTGATACGGGGGTGCTTCCAGCTTCAGGTGACCAAGGGTATAGCTTACTTTCCCATCTTCATTCAATGTAGGATGCTCCCAAAGACAAGATGGGACTCGGAAAGAGACATATTTGTAGAGGAGAGGTGGGCGACATGTTTATTGGCCCTGAGCTGAGAAATGATTACATACCATGACTGACAAGCTTCATGAGGGGTGACTGACAAGTGTCAGCTTTCCTCCCGTACTGGAAGCCCTCTGAAGCATTTCTGACTTCTCTTGATTGTTACATTCCAGGTTCTCAGAGAAGGAATGATGCAAGCAACAGAAGCCCTGAGAGAAGCCACCATCGGGGATGCAGCAGGCGTGGTTGGTTTTTGGATAACCACAATTACCTGGATGCCTTCAACACTCATCCAAATAAGATGCAGAACTCTGTTGTTCCAAGGCCTCAGAGAACCCTGTGGAGGGATTCTGTAAGTTTTCCTGAGACTTCTGGAGTTTCCAAAAACTCTTCCATGTTCTTAGTCTCACTTGACGCCCATAACTCTGGTGTGCAAGTAGCAGCCTGGTGGAATAGAAGGCTGGAAACCCCATCCGACTCCTCACCATGTTGTTTTCCTGTTTGGATGCATGCACTGCCCGACCCTGCTCATGCTGTGAGCCCTCTGAGCCAAGACAGCATTAGCATGTCCACAGAGAATTTCAGAAACCTTGAGTAGAATCAGAGTCACACCACCTGGGAGTTGCACAAACCTAGTTTTAACCCCTTCTCCTGTCAAAGATAGGAACAAGAATAGATTAATTCAAAATACAGTGATGAATCACCAATTCCCTGCCCCAAACCCAACAGACTAGACTCAGCTTTCCTCCATTGTCCCTCTACTATCTCTCTGTCTTTGACACAATGCCTACCAAGTCAAGATGGGACTGGTATACCCCCCTCACCCATTTCCCTTGCTTCCTCACTACTTCTCTAGAAGCTGTGAGTTTAGGAGCTTCCTGGGGGCTCTGTCTTCACCTTTTGCGGCAGCCCAGGCTCCCATCTTTCTTTGATTTTTGTCTCCCTGAGTCTTCGCCGAGTTTGGGAATGCATCATCCCGATTTTCTCCGTCTCCTTCCTACAGTTGTGGGAGCCACTTGGAATGCCCAGGCTCTGTCTCCCTGCTCCATAACTCCACGCTATTACCTCAAAACCTCTGACAAGAATGCCTCTTTCGACTCATTAGCTTGGCTTCCTCATTAATTCATTAGCACTTGGGAGCCCCGAAGATGATCTTTCTCTTCCAACCGGAGTCTCTGCCCTTACAAATTTCATCTCTGAGCGCTCTCTCACATTTCATTTATTGTGACATCATTTATAAAATTCTCCCTCGACAGGAGAGGAGTCAAAAAATAACCATATATCATTTTAAATTGCTCTGGTTGGTACCTCTACATTTTAAGAATATCAAGGGGGGAAACATGCCTAATGACAGGGCTACAAGTGGATAAAGGGCTGACGGGCGAACACAGCACCAGACGCTTCCATTCACCGGTTAGCTGCCTCCTTCCTGGGCCTGTTTGAAGCAACGGGTGTCAGGTCAGTAATTAGACTCCCGAACACAAACTGGAAGTGCCAGCTGATCTCCTATAACACGGCCATCACTCCTGTGGATGCCAAGTTCAATCTGAAGCACACCATCACCAGTCACCATCCTTTTCCTGCAAGGCTGCCAGAAGTTCCCAGGGACATCTCCCCCCTCATGCCCACACAAGTTAATGAAGCCAGTGCTTCCCCCAAATGTCAAAGAATTCGCTCCCAAGATGGCAATACCTTGGTGCCTGTGGTGGGTAATGCCTAACAGCAGCCGCCACTTGGCTTTTGATTCTTCCCTTCTGAATGTGGGCTGGCTGGCATATTCCTGTTCAAGGTTTCTTTGTGTTAATTGCTTTGTTTGATTTTTTTTTAATGCACTTGGCTTCTCAGAATAATACAAAGGGCACAAGAACCTAGAGACAACCCCAAGCTCCAGACAGGCACTGATTTGCCTAGGGCCACTGACTGAGGTCTGTTGTAACTGGGTATGCCTGACTCCTAGGCACAGACTAAGGTTCACAAGGCAGGAAAGGAATTTGGGTTCCACATGGGATAGATCTCATCATTGCATGTACAGAGGAGGATTCCCACCTGTCTGTCATCTGGAGCTAGGTATAGCAGGGACAGGCGCTGGCCCAGGTGAGCCACCTATGATTGAGGGAGGACAGAGGAGTCAGGATTGAAGGGACAGCACCAAACAGCTGGTCTTTGCAAATATTTCAGGGTAGTTATCTTTAGAAAGGCCCACCAGCCAGTTTCATGGCTGGTCTCTGCCACCTAGAGCTATCAATAATAGGTTTCCAAACTAGTATGGGCCAGGGTAGAGAGGGATACCTGGGTATCCATTCCTGAGTCCACTCAGACTCCATCTCCCTCCACTCTGATGATAAGCATCCTAGTTCCCTTTCAAGAAAATGCCCTCTCCCAGGGTCAGCCCCTATGGCTCAGGCGTATTTGACTCTCCCCATACCAGCAAACCAAGGGATAGATGTGGTCCTCACTTTGAAATGACATGAGAAGTACCAGAGCCAGAGAGAAGGGTGCTGGCTTTTCTGGTTGTGCTATTGAACTAGCTTTAGCATCTGATGAGATTAGTGGTAGCTGAGGGCTCACCATAACCAGAAAGATTCCATCAAAATAAAACCAACAAATGTGTGGAGAAGGATGATGCCAAGTTGGGTACACTCAGACCCATGTAGTATAACACATTTGGATAGAACTGTGTCCTGTCCAGTAAAAATCATAAGGCTTCCAGGGACCTCTCCCACCCAAGCTAAATGAGAGAGTGGGTCCCACAGCAAAGATGAATCACTGCCACCCAAATTCCAGCAAAAACAATCTTAGGGGATCAGGGTCTCAAGAGAATGGGCTCCATACTCACACCAAGGCAGCCTAAACAGGAACTGCAGAGATATCATCTTCTTTCCTCTGTACCCACCTCCCCATACACCAAACAAGGAGGCTAGATCACTTATTCTCTAGATTTCCCTCTAATGCTGAGAATCACAACCACTTCTTTCCATCCAGAGCCTCCATATGAAGGTCAAATGACCAGGAGGAATGCACAGTCTCAGAAGGAAGGTGCCTGGGGCTGCCATGGGGGTCCTGGAGAGCAAGGGGTCTGATTTGGTCCTCACCCTAGGGATCTCCTGGCTTCTGTCACCACTCGGTTTATCATCCACACACCATCAGAGAACGACTTCTCAAACACCCAAGTGATCTGGTTTATTTGGCAAAAATGCTCAGTACTAGAGCATATATGGAGACTCGTGGAAGACTGTGGCTAACCCAAGATAAACAAAATCTGTAGTAGGGTCAAATTTAGAGCACCCTGTCCGTGGAATTATATGGAACACCCATTATAACACTCTCTCTCTCTCTCTCTCTCTCTCTCTCTCTCTCTCTCTCTGTGTGTGTGTGTGTGTGTGTGTGTGTGTGTGTGTGTGTGTGTATGTTGGTTAATTTTTATTTTAATATTTTTTGTCAACTTGACACAAAATCCACCCTGTCTGGGAAGAGGGAATCTTAACTGAGAAAACGCCTCTGTAAGAGTCACCTTTAGGCAAGTCTCTGAAGTATTTTCCTGATTAATGATTGATGTGGGAGGGCACAGCTCACTGTGGGCTGAGCCACCCCTGGGCTGGTGGTCCTAGATTCAATAACAAAGCAGTCTGAGCAAGCCAGTAAGCATTGTTCCTCATGGCTTCTGCCTTCATGTTCCTGCCCAGACTTCCCTCAGTGACAGCTTGTGACGAGAGTTCTAAGCAGAATTAAATCGTTTCTTCCCAAAGTTGCAATAGAAACCAAAGAAGCACACACACACACACACACACACACACACACACACACACACACACACACTCGCGCGCATACATCAGTACTGGAGATTGAACCTAGGGCTTCCCACTTTTCATTTGGAGGCAAAGACTTGAACTTATTTTGTAGCTTTCGCAGGCCTTGAATATATGATCCTCATGCCTCAGTCTCCAACACTAGCAGGAAGTGCAGGCCTGGTCCACCATGCCTGAGTTTATATTCTTCAAAACAAAGACTTACGTGGCATACATAAATCACAGGGGATGGGATTTTATAGGACATCACTCATTGTTCTCCTTCAATCTAGCATTTCTATAACAGCAGTAGAGAAGCAATAAACATGGAAACTCAGGCTGTGTGTGTCAGGATGTAAGCGTCAGTGTGTGGTGACTGCCCCATCTACGGAATGGTAATGTTTTCTGTACTGAATCCCGTGTTAACTGCACTGTTAGGTGAAGCTTTTCCCCGCCATGGGAGAGAGAAATTCTTGGCTTCATGATTATTACAAAGCAGAGGTTTAGATGTGGAAAGCAGACCCCTGATGTCTGTAACTGCTAGTCATGAACTTAGCCTCCCAAAGAATCGCTTCCTGGGTAGAACCCTGCAAGCTACGGTGAAGCCCTGTGTGGGGCTGTGTCTGCCCAGGCTCAGGGGTCACCCAGAATACAGGTTCCCTCTCTTACCACTCTTTAATCATGAGGATGTCTTTCAAAGAGCTTTCTGTAAACATCAGCATTTTCATGATTTGGTGGTCTGTAAACATCAACTTTCTCATGTTTTCTGCCAGAAACAATCTCTGGGCAATTCGGTTTTCACCATTCTCTGAACTAGAGACTGAGAGAAGTCTTTCAGAGAAGATGAAAACCTAGGACAAACCATAGAGAGACAGAACCACACAGATGATTTCAGTGGAATGTGGCAAATACAGGAACCAGGGCATCCACAGAGTAGCAGGGGAGGTCAAGTTGAAAATACAATTTCAGAATGAGGAACACAAGCTTCTGGAAATGGTCACATGCCTCTGCCTGGGTAATCTAATGATGTGTTGTTATGTTTCCACAATGGAAACTGCTAATCACCCAGGAATATGATGGTGATGGTCTTGGGGAGTCATTCTACTTCCATTTGAGAAATAGAAAGGCATCTGAGAATCTCTGCCATAAGCAGACAATTCAAGGACTTGGTGACAACAATCCTCGTCACAGTGCCAGGTCCAAGACAAGCAGAAACAGCCACTGACAGATACCAGAGACTCCCTGACATATGAAGAGCCACGGAGGCTCCTTTGCTTCTCCTGGCCAGCTGACAGATTGTCCTCTCATCTGAAGTAAGCACAGCTTGAATAGCAACTGGGTCAGGAAGCACACTGTGAGGAAGGAGGAGAACTGGAAGAACAAGGGAAGGTCTGGGTTCTCCCCATGCTACCTCAGACGGCTGTGTTGGTTGCTGCTATATGAATTGAAAGACTTTGAGCAAACTCACAGAAGAGTGGAACTTGATTCTCTCCAGCCTGGCCTAAGACATGTTGTATGGGGATGGCGATAGTTAATTGTACTGAGTAGCTGTTCCAGCTTTGACCTAGAAGTACTACACTCAGTGAGATTTCTGGTAACTGTCATGCCTTCCTATGACCTGCCCCTGAGACAGGACGGGGATGTGAGCCCTGAAGACCCAAGATCCATATGTGCCAGCTCTCTTGGTTCCTGGTAACGCTGGATGCTGGATGGTAGACCAAGCAGAGTTCTCCAGAGAACACCACTGGACTGCACTTCACCTCACCCAGACCCTGTAAACTATCCCTTTACTTGTAAGTTACCCTCCAAAATAAACCTCCCTTTAAACTACATGGAGTTGCCTTAATATATCCACCAATAGTCATACACTCCCTTGCTCCCACTGGGATGTCTTTTGGAGATCCACTGACCATTCTTTAGATCAGGCAGTTGGGGAACTGAGAAAGAATTCTCAACTTTCTTCCCATTTTTTGCTCCAAGACCTGATTGTATGTCTGCTTCTCCTCTCTAAATGTTCTGTTTGCTGCAATGTATGAATCAGAGATGGAGAAGCCAGCTTTTTCATGCACAGCACACACTGGTTCTCCCTTTCTATTTACTCAACTCCTGTTTCATTCTGGGTATATGTGCATGTAACTACCAAGTCATGGCACCAGTGCTATTTATTTGGCGACATTATTTACTGCGCTTGAGAAAACACGAGATACAATGGAACCCACTATCAGAGTTTTTATTAGGGAAAGGAAAGGGCGGAAGTGGGTAGGCCTACCGAAAAGGAAGATGTGGGGGTGGAGGGGGTGGGGAAAGAGAGAAAGAGAGAGGGAGATGCACGATACCTCTGGTGAGAGGGAGAGAGAGCAAGTAGCAGGTAGAGTCTGCTTTTATAGGTTACTTTGCACATGCGTATACATAACTATGCCACGAATGCGCATAGAGATTACACGACCGTGCTGTGCATGAATTACATGCGACATAAGGCCCTAGAGTAACTGAGCATTTTTCCTGACTGCTGACAGTGCATGCGTGGTCATGTGACTCAGAAGTGGCTAGGAATAATAACATTTGCTGTGAGGAAACACCATGACCACAGCAACTCTTCTAAAGAAAACATTTAATTGAGGTGACTCACTTACAGTTTCAGAGGTTCAATCCATTACCATCACTGAGGCATGCAGGTAGACATAGTGTGGGCACATCTTGTCAGAAGGTATCATAGTTAGAGTTTTTACTGCTGTGAAGAGACACCATGACCATAGCAACTCTTATAAGGAAAACATTTAATCGTGGTGACTCGCTTACAGTTCAGAGGTTCAGTCCATTATCGTCATGGTGGGACATGCAGGCAGACATGGTGCTGGAGGTCAGAGTGCTACATCTTGCAGGCAACAGGAAGTCAACTGGGTCTTTGGGTTACCATGGCAAAAGAGGACTCAAACTCCACCCCCACAGTGACACACTTCCTCCAACAAGGACATACCCACTCCAACAAAGCAACATCTCTCAATAGTGCCACTCCCTATGATATTATGGGGGCCAATTAAGTTCAAACTAACACACACACACACACACACACACACACACACACACACACACACAAAATGTTCCTTTCTAATGCAAGCATCAGAAATTAACTAACAGACAGATGTTGATTAAAAAGCGACCCAAGGAAACAGAAGCCAGCAGAAGGGATTAAAACAAAGTCATGTGCCGGTGTGGTGGCACATGCCTTTAATTCCAACACTCTGGGGGCAGAGGCAAGTGGATCCTTGTGAGTTTGATGGCCAGCCTGGCTTACAACGCGAGTTCCCGGATAGCCAGGGCTGTTACACAAAGACACTCTGTCTCTAAAAACCAAAATAGATAGATAGATAGATAGATAGATAGATAGATAGATAGATAGATA
>CABHPH010157799.1:29284-45832 GCA_902168325.1 Peromyscus nudipes
CACACACACACACACACACACACACACACACACACACACACACACACGCACGCACGCACGCACGCACACGCACGCGCACGCACACGCACACACATATATAAAAACAGCAATACTAAATGAACTTGGCTGGCTAGCAGGTTGTATTTATATATGTATATAAGTGTTTGTAAAAATAATAATTAAAGAAAAAGAAGTCATACATTTGAGAAGGTTGGAGAGGCATATGGAGGGTAGGGAGAGGAGAGGGGATGGGGGAGGGATGATGTAAATACAATACATATATAATTTTAAAAGTAAAAATTTAAAAGTCTTTAACAAATATATCCCAGGGTGTCATATAACCCACAGGAATGGTGAGTTAGTGTCCCTTTAGAAATACATGAAAGGGCTGGGGAAGTGGCTCAGTGCTTAAGAGCACTGGCTACTCTTCTAGAGGACCTGGGTTCAATTCCTTTTAGCCCCCACATGGCAGTTCACAACTGTCTGTAACTCCATTTCCAGAGTTACAGACACCCTTACAGAGACATACATGTGGGCTAAAAAAACACCAATGCACAAGAAATATAAATAAATAATTTTTCAAAAGAAAGAACTACATGAGAGGAGAAGTGTGGTCCTAAGGAAGCCCAGACTGCAGGACTCACCACACCATTGTCTCTGGGGTGATAAGTGGTGGAGGGGTTGGGTGGGTTCTCAAAGGGGGACGAGGCAGGACACCTCAGAGCACAGCCTTTGCCTTTAGCTCAGTGATGCCCAAGCAGTAAGAAGGAAGACAGGACAGCCCACAGGATAACTGCCATCCTAGGTCTTTCAAAGAACGGTAAAGCGTTAACTTGGCTTCTATCCATCCCAGCTCACTCTCCCCTCATTCACACCGTTTGTTTGTGGGTAGACGGAAACGATTATAGCACCAAAAAAACAATTAGTAATACCAAGAGCATAGAACACAAATGAGCTCCAAGCAGGGGACGTGTAAGGACACATACGCTGTGGGGGAAATTAGTCACGCTGATGCAAAGAGGGACTGAAAACATTGGTGAGTGGCTTGGAGGAGACTGTTTCCCTGCGTTAGTAGATTCAGGGAAGTCCTGGCCATCAAAGAGAAAAATTGTCAGACATGAAAACGTGTTGGTGAACTAGAAAAGAAATGAAAGGGAAAGTGGCAGCGGAGGTGAAAGCCATTTTAGGGGCCAGGAAACAAGTAAGAGCAAAACCGCTTGAAGAGCAAACAAGAACGAATCACATCAAACTAAATGGAAAATAGATGGAAATGTTCATACCGAAGATAACTAATATTTTCAAAAACCAGACTGGAACTGGCACACGTGTCACCAGAGCTCCTAAGGGGACACTCAGTGGCCTCTTGAGAGGAAATTGTCCAGGATAAAGAGATAAAAATCTACCGAGGAGATACATTTTTATCTCCGAGGGAAAAGAGAAAGTATCAGCTTAAAACCAAAGCTCCATGAGACCACTGATCGTCAGAGAGGGAAGGAAGCAGAATTATATAAGGAGAGCTAGAGAGGAGGAGCAATGGCCACCACAATGGCTCAGTGGGCAAAGACACTTGCCTGTGAGCCTGAAGGAGTGAGTTCTACTCCCTGGTGGTCGGAGAAAACCGACTCCTGCAAGCTGTCCTCTGCCCTCCATGTATACACTGTAGCATGCATACCTTGGCATGCACACCCCCCCAACTCACTAGTTAGCTAGCTAAGTAAGTAAATAAATGTAAAAATAATTTTTCAAAGAGAAATAAGTTAACCTGAATGGATCAAAGATTCGCTTTCCTGTTGATGATTTTTTTTTTGACTTTAATTAAAACATAACTACATCATTTCTGTTCTTCTAGCCCCTCCCACATAATGCCAGGGGAGAGCTGACCATTGTGGACACATTTCTGAGGTCACTAGTGTATCTCCCCAGATGTAGAGAGCCAAGTTTAGACTTCAGCCTTCAATGCAGCCGACACTCTAAATGAGGCAATTACACACAACAAGAGCAGCCACAGATGAGCCTCTAACAACCTTCTGTACCACCAATCCAGTCAACAACACTGCACATCTCAAAATTGGAGAAGCTGTGTTCAAAAGACTAATGAAAGACAGGAGTCAGTTCAAACATAGAAGTGAGATTAGACGACTGTAAAAAGCATAGTTTAAGAAAACATGAAGGGATCCTAGAGAGGACACAAAAACCTGAGTTCAATTCCCAGAACCCACGTAAAATTCTGGGTGTCGTGGCATGTATTTGCAATCTTAGCACTGAGGATACAGACACAGGTGGGTCCCTAGGACTCATTGGCTAGACTCCTCTACTCAGTGAGTTCTCAGACAGTGAGAGAAACCCTGTCTCAAACAGGGCAGAAAGTGGCCGGAACCTGAGAGTGACACTTTAGATGGGTCTCTGCCCTCCAGGTACACATGCATTCATGCACATGTACATACACACACACACACACACACACACACACACACACACACACACACACACGCTGACACATATGCATACACCAAGAACCCATAAATGTAAAAAAGTATAAACTAAAATTTACATAAGAAAAAATTCAAAACCACTTAATCATCAAAACCCAGACAACTAGAGAAAGGAATAAGAGAAATATAAATGAACAGATTTTTCTCTTTCCTTGTAAAAGTCAAATCGAGGCTGGAGAAACAGCTCAGTGGTTAAGAGCACTTGCTGCTCTTCCAGAGGACCCAGGTTCAATTCCCAGCACCCACGTAGTAGCTCACAGCCATCTATAACTGCAGTTCCAGGGGATACAATGCCCTCTTCTGGCACCAGGCACACATGTGGTACACAGATATACATGAGCCAAAAGACTCACACGGATAAAAAATAAAAATAATTGAATCCATTTTCAAATCAAATAGATCACCCTCAGGCTTGAACTGATTTTTTTTTCTTAAAAATTTCCAGTTTCTCATAACATTGTTTCACTTATTAAAGAAACATTTATCTGAAGTTCCAATTGCTCTTTGGTTTCTTTATGCTTACACTGTGGTGAAGGTAAAATATAAACAAAATGCAACAAAAACCACTTGGTTTTCATTGAAATCAATGCGCTTTCTCTCTTCCAGCTGAGGGGAGCACCCCAAGAGTCAGTAGAAGTGGATCTGGGGTAGAGGGTGACAATTTGTAGTAAATTGCTCTACAACCTATAAAGCCTATGACTCAGGCAAATCTGCATCAGACGTAAGAGCTGGTCTTCCTCCTACACCCCAGGTTCCTTCTTCACCCATCCAAGGCTGGCCTCTGGTGCTTGAATGGGTGACAAGCTGATGGAGTCTCCAAGCAACTCAGCCTCTTGCCAGCCTCCCCCTCTGATGGTTATTACTACAGCAATAAATTCTTCCAGAAAACAAACAGGCATGCTATAAATTTATTAGCCTGGGCACTGTGTTACTTAACGTAACGGCAAGTCTTAAACAGGTAACAAGGGCAGTAAATAAACTGGTTTATTTAGGCCCTGTCAGCCCTAAGTGTTTTCGGGGGCCTGGAGAAATGGCGTTGGCCTTTATAAGCATGAAGTATGCCTACATAAATCACATTTGCCCACTCTGCTCTTTGATGGCAACACGTCTCCTGAGAAGGGCACGGTACCTTGCACATCTCTGTGAGCTTCGAAAGTCTATTCACAGGAGACGTGGCACCTCGTAAAGAATGCAAGTATTGCTGTGTGTAGGACTGGTGGATGGTGCGTGAAATAAACAAGTACGTGGTTTTGTAGGCTACGGGAATGTGTGCAAGGGAGGTTGAAATATGTTTGCCTGCCTGTTTGTCTAGCACTAAGGAGACAGTAGGAGAGACAAAGCGTTCTCATCACCTGCCTGGACCCCTTAATGTCAAGTGTCCTCCTTAATCACCATTCGGCCCTGACGGTTAATACTGACTCTCAGGTTGACAGCATCTGGAACTTCCTGCTGCACTACCCTGCTTTCTCTTCCTGTGATAACACACCATGATCAAAAGCAACCTGGAAAGGACAGGGTCTATTTGTCACCCACATCCCAACTCGGCATCTAGGAAAGCCAAGACAGAAACCTGAAGGAGGAATGCTTCTTCCTGGCTTGCTCTCTATGGTTTGCACAGCCTGCTGTCTTATACAGCCCACCCATAGTGGGCTGGGCCTTCTCCTATCAATCATTAATCAAGAAAATACTCTGCAGACTTTCCTACAGGCCAAGTCTGATGGAAGCATCTTCTCAGTTTAAGTTCCCACTTCCCAGATGACTTTTGTGTCAAGTTGACAAAAACATCGCTGTGCTTTCTATACGCAGACGCAGTGTGACCAGCCTCTCCTAGAGTCAGCCTCTCCCTGACATGATAGACTGTACCCTGGAACTGGGAGCCAAGATAAATCCTTCTTCCCTGATGCTGCTCTTGTCAGGATACCCCACTGCCTCTAGGTGTGTCCAGAAACCACTTGGTAAACACACTCTTTGTCAAGGTCTGTGATGCGTACTTCATTAAAATACACATGGTAGCAGACTTGCCTCCTAGGGTGGCCATGACAGGCACTACACACTGAGTTCTGGGTTTGGGATATGTGAAGTCAAGATACTGGCAAAGTTGAGCTCCCTCTAAGACAGGGAGAATCTTCATTTCGTCTTCCTAGTTTTTGGTTTTGATCCCACTATGTGTTGCCATGCAAGAGTCTTGTATCTTCTATCTCTGCTGTCTTCCCAAGGCTGTCAGCTGTGTGTACCATTCTGGCAGACTCCTGTAAACAGATGTTTCCTGACCCAACTGCCCAGTCCTAAATAACTCTTCAGTGGCTGAATATGAATTATAAATGCTTGGCCCATAGCTCAGGCTCGTTACTAGCTAACTCATACACTTAAATTAACCCATATTTCTATTTATGCTTTGCCACGTGGCTCATGGCTTGTTACCTCATTTTTTTCACATGTCCTGCTTGCTCAGTGGCTGGCTGGCATCTCCTGATTCCACCCTTCTTCCTCCCAGCATTCTCCTAATCTGGCTTCCCTGCCTAACTTTATCCTGTTCAGCTATTGGGCAGTTAGCTACTTTATTAAACCAATCACAGCGACAAATCTTCACAGTGTTACAAAAGGATTATTCTACAGCAGACTCCTCTTTCAAGGATATAATCATGTGGGATGAAAGGTTCACTCTCATCCAGTGTAACTAGTTACCTAGCATGAATGTTATCTAGTCACCCCTGCAATGATCCCATTTCCAAATAGGTTCTGAAGTCCTACAAGAGAAGTGAACCTGTCGGGTAGTGGTGACGCATGCCTTTAATCCCAGCACTCAGGAGGCAGAGGCAGGCGGATCTCTGTGAGTTCGAGGCCAGCCTGGGCTACCAACTGAGTTCCAGGAAAGATGCAAAGCTACACAGAGAAACCCTGCCTCGAAAAACCAAAAAACAAAAAACAAAAAGAGAAGTGAACCTGAGGGTCCCTACCCCAATTCAGTCCAGATGCCTATGAGCATTGAGGTACTGGGAAGCATAGACTCAGCCTCCATCTACCTCACCACCTTCCTGGGGGTAAGGGAAGTGGCAATTCTTATGCTCATTGTATAGGTGATTATATGGACTCTTGGCAAGATAGAGAAACCTCTTGAACACTATCTCAGACTTAGAAACTGACAAAGGGATCCCAACTCAGCTTTGACTCCAAAGTCCCCAAGACACCCACAGATGATTCTCTGTAGAGTGTTCTATCCATCCCAGTGTTCCTCTAGAATACCGAAGAAAGCAGTAGGCATGCAGGCACACATGTGCATCCACGTGTCTGATGCAGCTCACCCACTGGAACGCAGCTCCACTTATTTAAAGGCCAAACGTACCAGCTAGAAGAATTGGGGCCAGAAGAAGACAGTATATAATGGAACCAAAGTTCTCTCCAGACCATATTTGGACTCAGTCGCCTGTTACCCAGAGCCCTGAAAATAAATGCACCAATAAATAATTATTTCCTGCTCCATACATAACCAAATATGACTGTGCCCAGTCTGGTGGCCAAGGAGACAATCCATTGTTCAAATGCCTTTCCCCAACCCCCCTTGGCTGAAAAAAAAATGTGGCTTTGCTTTCCTGTGAATCTCAACTCAAAAAATAGAATGGAATACAGTCAGCAAATGTCTTGCCTTGGCTCAGCACTGCCCAGCCCTGGGATCAATTAGATAAATAGAGCAAGGAGGTTTCCACCAAATATGGTCAGGAAAATAACCTCCTTGGAGTAGGGTGATTCTGGCACCTTCTGTTCCACACCGGATGCAGTGGCCTATAACTGAACCATCTCCCACTCAGAGTCACCTTTCTTCAGTGAAGCGGTGATCTGCAGCCA
This sequence comes from Peromyscus nudipes, assembly GCA_902168325.1. Classification (NCBI taxonomy): domain Eukaryota; kingdom Metazoa; phylum Chordata; class Mammalia; order Rodentia; family Cricetidae; genus Peromyscus; species Peromyscus nudipes. The sequence goes on from CABHPH010157799.1 coordinate 35,620, forward strand.
TTCTGTCAATATTCACTATCCTTCCTAGGTGAGAGTCAGACCTTGGCTATTCACACATCCATGTTGGATGGGACGAAGCACAGTAAGGACAGAAGCCACAACAGCATCCATGGGGATTTGGGTGCAAACAGGTCTAGGTTTGGAACGTACTCTGTGAGATACTGACTGTGTGATCTAGAGCGTGTCACGGCACCTCCCTCTGTAGGTCTTATTATGAAACCTGTCTTGCCTATCTATCTAGATCACATGAGCTCACGCAGCTGGGGTACACCTCATAAGACCTCATTCTTAACAGAGGAGCAATTGCTAGCAGCGACGACATTGGGGGCATTGCAATCAGAAACTGGGTCACAGTCAGAGCCAATGTTATGGTGTCCAGAGTAGAGGCATGGGAGCTCCCTCTAGGGCACTGACTTACAAAGTTCCCTTTCTACCTCAATGTCTACACTGTTCTGGGACTAAATGTGTCCATGAACTCCTTGAACACACAATGCATGCCTTAGCCACACCAAGACACCAAGTGCTGGGAGAGGTGGTCTAGCATAATGGAGGCATCTGATGAATATTCATTGAACAATTAAAAGCAATTGAACCCTTTTTGTGCCCTCTGTACTTTCCCTGCCATGGCCTGGGCCATTTGGGGGCATCTGTTTGTCTGTCTGGATTCTGTCTCAGGAGACTCTCTGCACATTAAGTCACATTCCTATGGCTCCTATGGCTCAGTGTGGCATTCAGCACACAGTAGGTGCTCAGTTTCTGAAAGGTGGTTGACAGGCATCTAATGACTTGGTGGAGGAGAGAGAGGGAAGACTGAACTTAGGGCCAGTGTGATGGCTCAGCAGTTAAGGGTAGCCAAGCCTGACCACCTGACTTTGAATCCCTGGGACCCATATGGTGGAAGGAGAGGACTGACTCCTGCAAGTTGTCCTCTGACTTTCACAAGTATATTGTGACATGCATAAGCACATGAGCATGGACACACACACACACACACACACACACACACACACCACAGTAAATAAGTAAATAAATAAATGTAATTAATCTATTTTAAAGAGGAGAACAGGCTCCCTTTTCAGGAACACCTACCATGAGTCAGGTCCTCTGTTCAATTCCTTCTTCACCATCACATACACAGTGTGAGCACACACGCACATTCACACACAGAGCTCACACCAATCCCACTGTCTCAAAGGAGACATTAGGGTTGGAGAGGAGATTCAGCACGCTCCACTGTCAGAGTTCCCATGAGAGCAGCTCCTCCTCATCCACTGTGCCTGAAGCCAGTGGGAGAGCCCTGCTGGCACACCACCATCCCTGATGTGGGGGGATCTTGGGAGCCTCCTGACTGGATGGCAGATTATACTGGCTGTGGACAGAAGCTAACAGCTGGGCGATCTGAGCAACACTCATCAGCAATCCAGGACTTGATTTTGCCCTCGCCTGGGATCTTTGTAGTCAGGGAACAAGCAGTTTAAGACAAGGGATGTCCCTCTTCCAAAGCCCAGCAGGGAGATCAAGCCACATGCAAACACATGTCTAGCCCAGCTCATATCCGTGTGGCCAGCTGCCATAGGCCAGGGAATGGAATGCTGTTTGTGGTGACCATGTCTTCCAGGCATGTGGGAGGGCACCTAACAGCGGAAATTGAGCCTTCCACGTCTGCCTTTCCCCGTTCTACCCTGTGACAGGGGCAGAAACAGGAGCAGGCCACTGGAAGGATGCTTAGAAAGACAGATGTGACTCCAGGAGGGCACAGGTCCACAGGTCACATCCAAGCCTCCAGGCAATGCTTGGCTGGCCATTCTGCGTAACAGGAGCCAGAGGCTCTAGGCTTCTGGAGAAGCTGGACAGAGACGGAGGGAAAGATTTCTTTCCTACCCGGTGTCAAATGTGGCAGCAGGAAGCTGACTGACTTTCATGCCTGGAGATTTCTTGACCGAATCAGAGCATCTTGAATGTAACCAAGGACAGGGAGTCATCCAGCCCAACCTCTTGCTCTATGGGACAAGAAATCTCACATAGAAGCCACTGGTGGGATGGATTTCCTCATCCACTCTGCAGAGAAATGGGTTTCATCTCGTGTGCTCATGTTCCTCTGGGGACACAGAAGATGTCCTGAACCAAACTCTCAGTGGCTATCTCACGTGCAGATTTGTGCCCCAAGTTTTCAGGGTCACAGCTACAAAGCCACTGGCCATTACATGTTCGTGCTGGTGAAGCAGAGCCATGGCCATTTGATGATAAAGGCTGGGGAAATCTGCCCTGCCAGCAGGAGACTCCAGAGAGCAGACTACACCCTCATCCAACCTTTTTGTGTCAAGTGTTGTGGGTTGTGTAGTTCACAGAAGCCCCTGGAGAGTCACCTGCCAGCTCCTTACTCTGTGGGATCTCTGCTCTCCATCTTTCCAACCTCTGTTACAGACATGAGCTGAGCAAACTGGACATCCCCCCTCCTCCTCTTTTTTGTCCTTACCCCCACCTTCCTCCTCCCTCTCCTTCCCTTCCACCTCCTCTTCTTTACCCTCCCCATCTCCCCTCCTCCTCCTTTTCTTCTCCAGCATGCTGGACACATCAGTCTGGCATGTCTTTCCAATTAGGCCAGTCCTGAGATACAGGGAAACAGGAAACCACTTGCAACCTCAGACCCATCCAGACGCAGGAAACTGGGCAGAGACAGTGGCGGCCCAGCCATGGCGTCAGCCCCAAGACACAGTGCAGCACAGGCGGCCTCCGCCAGCCTCCTCCCACCAGACACTGCCCACCCTCCTGGAATGGGCCGGGGCCTGTGCCGGGAGAGAGATAGCTGGACATGCCTTAGATCTCTCAGAAGCGACCTCCCAGCAGCAGGGGTCTGGCAGCTGGTCCATGAGAATTCAAGAAGGCAAACACTTCAGAGTGAGAGCCCTGTGGGCACAGGAATTTCACCATGAAACCTTGTGCAGCTCTCTGAGACTCCTGATGGCTCCTATAAGGTAATACGGCCCCAGTATAACACACCATGCTGGAGACAGGCACTGTTGGCTAATGTTCCCACAGCCCAAGCCTGTGCATGGAATCTAGCCAATGTGCATTCATGCCAAACACCAGGCAAACACTGCACAAACCATCCTGCTGGTCCTTGTGGCTGGCCTGGGAGAAGAGCGTGTGAAGTTCCACATGAGACAACTGAGTCCAGGTCTTCAAAACTGCATCAGAAGGCCACATCCTCCTCAGTCCCAGAATGCAGATCCAAGCCTCAGTCTCATTATTGACTAGTTAGTTTTAGATTTACCTCAGAACATGAGCACATCTATCTCCATGCCCTGACTGCTGGATCCTTCTATTTGAAGTCCAAAGGGCTATTCTTTCCTGCCTATGGTCCATCTTGAAAGAAAAGGAGCTGGTTCACGGGGTGGGCTTCTGAGGCATGTCTCTGCAGCTCTTGTCTTCTCTCCATAGCATGCCAAACAATCTCTGTGAGAGCTCTGTCAGAGGACTCTCCTGCTATCTCATGTTCCAGAAGACTCAAATGAAATAAAAAATGAATCCTGCTGGAGCTCGATATGCACCAGCATGGATCCAAACAAGGATTCCCACGACAGATAGCAAAGTCCTTAAAATCTCTGGAGGCTCCTTTAGTCCCTACAGAGGCAGCTACCACTGGGCAAAGATTCCCTCACAATGATCCTTGTACCTGATCCCAAAACTTATAAGTCAACTTTCATTGTTACAGGTCTTCATAAAGTTAAACAAGGATCATCACATGACCTGACAATGCCCCTCTGGCTATGTAGCCGAAAGCGTCAGCAGAAACTAGGTGGGACCCATGTTCATGTACTTACAGCTGTAGCAGCATTGTCTGCCACGCCCAAAAGTCATATGCAAACCTGATAAATACATACGGTATATCCAAGTAGTGGAATAGTATCCATCCGTAAAGAGAAAGGATGTATGCCATAGTATGGTCTACCGTGGGGACATTAGGTTTAATGAAAGAACAAAACCCAGCTACAAAAAGACAAGTGATATGGAATCCTACAGTCCACTGTGTGAGCTACCTAGAGTAGCCTCATTCAGAGACCCAAGACTTTGGTTGTAGAGACAGGGAGAGGGAGAATGGCTTCTGTTTGAGATGGATGGAAATGATGACTGTATAATAATTTGAACTGTACACTTTACAAAGTTAAAATGGTAAGTGTATGTGTACTGAAATGGTATGTGTATTTTGCCACTTTTTTAAAAAAAAAAAAAAAGAAAAGCCAAAAGTCAGAGAAATGCATTTATCAATAATCCTTCTCCCAAAAGTACAGTTCAGTGCTCACACGTTGGGGCTCCATCTGGGACAAGACATGTCCAGGTACGGCTGCAGGTCTGGAGACTGTCCCAGACGGTGAGCTGTCCAGAGAGAGGGGACTTTGCTCTTAAGGACTCTTCAGGTACCCTCCTAGTCTGCCTGCTCTGAGTCTGCCTGGATGGGTGTTGGGAGACCCTTCAGAGTTAGAGTCTAGAGGCCCGGAACCCTGCGTGGTGGGAGAAGTGAATGCTGGTCCAGAGCAGGACTGGATGGGGTGGTTCAGAGGCTCCACACACAGGGCAAGGGTTAACATGCGAAGAGAAGATCAATGTTTCCCTCTGAAATTTTACAGTCACAGATTTTAATGCAAAGAAGCTGTTGTGTGTGAGCTGTGGATCTTTGATGAAAACTAATACAGCAAGTTAAATGCCTTCCACATTTCGCTCCCACCAGCACCCGGCACTCAGCAGTGGCCGGCTCTAGCCTTCCTTTATTTTAAAGAACATGTTTTTCTGTTATTTAAGAGGATTAAAAAAACCCCACTCTTTTAAAATAAAATAATGTTAAAAGCCAGCCCAAGCTGAAAGTCCCAAGCTGATGTGTTTAACCCCAGAGGAAGAGCGAACTCCTCCAAAGCTGAGAGCTATGCTCGGAGCAGGTGCCCGCCCAACACAAACCTGTCTCTGTTCCCACCCTGCTCACAGGCAGTATCTGCAATCTGTGCCTGTGTGTGCACATGAGAGCCACACGCTTGTCCTTCCTGCCAGCAGCCAGCTGGACTCTGGCTTCATGTCAAGTAATTATAAAATGTGTTCAACGGAATTTAGGTCCTCAGCATTTAGTTTAGTAGTTCGTGTGTGTGTGTGTGTGTGTGTGTGTGTGTGTGTGTGTGTGTGTGTGTGCCTGTTTGTCTGTCTGTCTGTCTCTGTGTATCTGTCTCTGTGTATCCATCTGTGTGACTGTGTATCTGTCTGTGTCTCTGTGTGTGTTCGTGTCTGTCTCTCTGTATGTCTGTGTGTCTCTCTGTCTTTGTACATGTCTGTGTGCAGCTATATTGTGTCTATGTGTCTGTGTCCATTTCTGTCTATGTGTCTGTGTCTCTTACGTGTGTGTATCTATGTTTGTGTGTCTGACTGTCTATGTGTGTCTGTGTCTGTGTGTCTGTTGATCCGTGTGCCTGTGTGTTTCTGTCTCTATGTGTATGTCTCTGTGTTTTTGTATCTGTGTGTGTGTGTGTGTGTGTGTGTGTGTGTGTGTGTTCTTCACATGGGCAGAGATTTTGTACTTATAGATGTGAGTGGTCTTCAGAGCTGACAGGATTCTCAGCACTTCCTAGTTCAGGTTTATATTTCTGGAGAGAACTAGGGTACCAGAGAACTCATGACCTTTCCCAAGGTTATCACCAGAGCTTTCTTTTCTCCTTCCCTATTACCTAACAACACGCGCTGGCTGTGGTTCTGAGAGTGATTTGAGTTTGGGGCTCCCATCCCCCCATGAACTAACTCCACACTCGTGCAGGATTGTTTTGGTATTGCTTCGTTTTAACATTTGTTTAAGACACCACACTGCTGGAGTGAATATAATTTCCAACTCACTGTGCACCTCAGACCCCGACGTCTCGAAGTAAGTCAGCACCCTGTAGGACACCGATCACAGTGCAGAGCACTGTTCCGTGCAATATCCCATTCATATTTGTTGCACAGACAGTATTAACATTTTTAATCAGACAGAGTTCTGCTCTGGGGCTGCCAGGCTCTGTCAACACTGTGGCTTGTGTGTTTTTCTTTTCTCCAAGAAAGAAAAAAATCAATACACTGTTTGTGAGCTCTCTAATTGAGTCCACATGGCCACACTATAGGATGCAAGACACTCACCTTCAACAGTGGACCTCCTCTTTCAGACACTCTGGACTTGAAATCTGTAGTAAAAGAGCACAATTTAATCTAGGCATGCGCACACGTACACTAGCAGCATCAGAACTAAAGTTTTTTGAGCTCTTTCTGTCATCCCACAGAACACCATGTACCCAACACTGCACTTGCCCTGTCAGTCCACCTGGCACCTCTTCTATGCATCTGATCCTAGCCCAGGATGTGCCAGATGTCTCTGACCATTTCTACACTCCTGGCACCCAACTTTTCCCTCCCCACCCACACCTCCTTCTTTGTCTCTAGCTCCTGTTTAATCTGATACATGGTGGCTTGTGTCTCTTCCATAGCAGCTCTCAGGAGCAGCCCTTTACCCCTCTGCCTTCCCACACCTCAGCCCCAGCTCTCTGTACCTGCGGGCTGCTACGTCCCTCTGACGTTAGACTTTATCCTTCAGTCAAAATCTCACCTCGAGTGTTACCACCCAAGGATCTCTCCTCTAGCTTTTGGAGTGAGTTGGAAAACCACCAAGCAGGACCCTTCAGGGAGCAGACAGCATCATCATAGCTTCTAATGGCTGATCTTCAGTCTGCTAAGGTCTCTTTTTACTGTCCACACATAACAAGTTCAGGTACCCTCCCCAAACCCATGGCTCTTTTCCCATAGACTGCTCCACCTGCACAGAGACAAGTACAACCCCAGCAGACATGTGACATACTCCAGTCACACACCCATTTCCTCCCTCATTCTAAGAGCCACACTTCCGTTGAAGGAGCCACACCCATGTGATCCTTCTTGACTTCTGCACTGCCAGTCTGGGGTTTTGCAAAAGCCAATGTGCTATAGATCTGGAACTTTCAGGATCCCAAGGAAACTTGAACTCTGTAGTCGCTCACCCTTGCTCTAACGTGAAGTGTTCCTCTCCTGGAATCAAAGCCCATCTTCCTGGAAAAAAAGACAGTCTGCCCCTGAAACATCAGCAGACTTGAGGTCACAGACCCAGGCTCATGTTATGGTCTCAATCCTCCTCACTATGACTAGGGGCCGGGTCACCTTCTTGTTTCTACCACCCCACTATACCCCTGAATCCTCATCTGGAGAGTAAAGAGTAGCCATGAAGCTCTCTTCTCCAGGTACATTTTAAGTTCTTGGGATCCAGTCCAGGATCCTCTGAATTAGATGGAAGCTATTGCCATCAGTAATTAGCACTAGCCCTGCAAATAAAAACAATTCAACTATAATATCCTGCAAAGCGACACTGATCGAAAAGGGTCCTTTGGCTCCTCATCACATCACTGATACATCTGAAATGTCTAAGTGTTTTGTCCTCACAAACTGGCATCGTACAGTCAACACTTCAACTGACCTATTAGGAGAAACTTCGAACCAGACAGAAACAACAGTAAAGCCATAGGAACTCTGCTGCATCCACGAGCTAGCATCTGTCCAGGACAGTTTCTGAAATAGGTTCCCAATGTCTCCTGTTTTACCATCTCAGTTGTCCATGTTTCTCTGAGCACAATTAATACTCAAAGTAGAGCGTGCAGCTCTGAAATTCCTTCAAGGCTGTCATCTTGTTTTCTTCTTCCCTCCCTGGAGCATCGGTCACCTTTCTATCCAGCTCCCCCACCAGCAACTTCAGAGGAGCGCAGTCTTCCCGTTCCCCCACCTCTCTGCATCGCGATCTGACTCCCCCCCTGCTCGGTCTGCTCTCATTGTTGGACTCTGTTCAATTCCTATTGTCTAGAAGATAGGGAATTTTTTAAAAGTTGCTTTGTTAATCAAATGGCTTCTTTTAAAAAGTTTGCTCAGCATCGTGTGCCTCTGCATATGTGTCAACTCCTGTTTGGATCAATGGACGTGGGATGCGGTATTAATTATTCATTTTTTTTTACAGAATGGAAATTAATTATTGTGCATGGGATTCTAAACACATATGGCAACAGTGCCGGCTGGACCGGCCCCCCTGCCAGGATTTCAGAGACTCAGATTCTGAGGTAATATGTTGTTTTGCAAAGCCAAGACCTCCTAAGGATTCCAAGATAGAAGAATTGAAAAACTGACATGTTTCTGTATGTGGTCCAACTCCTGAGCCTACTCCAGTGAGCCCTGACTTCTTGCTATCTCTCCTCCAATTCATGCTGGGGATGGGGAGCTTCCCTGTCCATCACAATGTCTGTGGCCTTCCAAAGCCTTCTCATTGTCATCCCTGCTTCCCAGCCTGCCCTCCTGCAACAAAGGATACCAGTGGTCCCTTCTCCCTGAATCTATTCAAGTATACCTACAGGGATGGTGACCTGGTCCCAGGTATTCCCCTTGCAGTACGTTCTGCCTCTGATACTTTGTTTGGTATAAAATCATCCAGGAGAGCCATGATGGCAGCCACCTTCAGGGAACCTCATTCCTTCTTACCCGTCCTTGTATAGACTAAAGACAAGGAGCATAAGATGCTGAGATGACACTATTCGTATCACAGAGGAGAAGCTCACAGAGGTACCTGTGCTCTTCAAGGATGCTGAAGGACGATAATTCCTGGAATGGAAAGGTCTGAGAAGAGCGACTGGAAATTCACTTGGGACAAGTGCATGGAGATGGTGAGCTCAACAGAGGAGACACGTTTCCACAGCAAGCAAGACGGATGGCTGGTCATGTCACGTCTGCCGTCCAAAAGCGGAGAAGGAAAGCCGGGGCTGGGCTCACTTCTTTTTTTAATCAGTCTGGACCCAGCACGTGGGATGATGATGCCCACACTCAGGGAGGGTCTTTTCTTCTTGGTTAACCCTGGAGCACTCTCACAGACAGGCCCAAAGGTGTGTCTCCTAGGTGATTCTAAACCCAGTCAAGTTAACAGTGGAGACTAATTATCCCACTGTTTCATCTCCCAGCTCCTTTACCTCCACCCTCTCGCTTCTTTCCTTTGTTACCTAGCACAGTACTCAGCAGAGAATGGAACTCAATAAATATATACTGAATGAGTCAAGACCTTAAAAAAACACACCAAGGTGTGAAATGAAGTCCCCTGGCTCAAGTTGACCAGAAAACGCTAAACAGCCTAGATTTAAGCATATTTACCCTTATGAAGCACGCAGGTGAGTTTGATGTAGGGTGTCCCAGGGTACCACCAGGGACTACATCCCGTGTCAGCCCTCAACTCCATTTTCCTAGCATGGGGCTATTCTCAGGCAGGCTTGTGCATCTTAGGAGAAAAGTAGCCTCTATAGCACCAAATGTCCCATCAGCTCAGGTTCAAGTTTGTGTAGGAGCAAAGAGTATCCGTCCTCGAAGGCTGAAGTAAGTCACTGAGTTGAGGCTCCACGGCCCACATAGTTGGACAATTGAGCCTTCCTGAAAGAGCGACAGTGATCCTGATCAGAGCTGAAGTGTTTAGATCAGAGCCTGGTTCTGGGGCCAGCTGTGGGTGAGCACCCTGCTCAAGGGCACCCACCAAATAAGCAATGTGACAATGCAGACCCATGGTAGGTCTGAGGCTGTTGTCCAGCCCCAAAGGCCCTGTGGCTCCCATTCCAGGTGCCTGCGTCTCTCCCACACCAGCTCACAGGTTGGAGTTCCCTGTCACATGCCCTGGCTATGCTGTTCCCCAGTGTAGCACGTTTGTAAATGGCTTGAACTCAGACCAGAAAGGAACTTTATTCATTAGAAGATCACCATCATTTTCCCTTTAAAATTCTCACATGTGTGTGTATTGTATGTCTGCGTATTGTCTGTGAGTGTGCGTGTGTCCTCACCTATGCAGACACGTACAGAAGCCAGAGGTCAACATTTTGTACCTTCCTCCATTGCTTTCCACCTCGTTTTTTAGGCAGAGGCTCTTGAGGAACTCGGAACTTGCCATTTCAGCTACATGGGCTGGCCAGCGAGCCCCAGGGATGTTTCTATCTCCACCTCCAGCACTGGGCTTTGGATGCACAGTACCATGGATAGCTTCAAAGTAAGTTCTGGAGGTTTGAATTTAGGTCCCCCAGCTTTCCTAGAAAAGCAACTTGCTTGTAATAAATAAACATTGAAGATACATATTAACAATCGGTCTTTTAAGGAATGTCACAAAGGA
>CABHPH010157800.1:5976-30464 GCA_902168325.1 Peromyscus nudipes
TATATATATATATATATATATATATAAAAAAAAAGAGTTCTGTCTCTTGTGAAACTCATAAAAGTGGGAGCAGGGGCTGTATCTGACTCTTTTACTAACATTTAGGTCCCTAGACCTGGGTCATCTTGCCCAGCCTTAACACAAGGCAGGTGCTTAGTCTTACTGCAACTTGATATGCCATGTTTTGTTGATCTCAGTGTGAGACCTGCCCTTTCCTGAACAGAAACAGAGAAGTGGTTCTGGGGAAGGAAGCAGACAAGGGGAGGGAAAGGGGTTGTGGGGGAGAGGAGGGAGGGGAAACTGTGGCCAGGATGTTAAATAGATAGAAAGAAAGAAAGAAAGAAAGAAAGAAAGAAAGAAAGAAAGAAAGAAAGAAAGAAAGAAAGAAAGAAAGAAAGGTAGGTAGGTAGATAGATAGATAGATAGATAGATAGATAGATAATAAATAACTGGGTATAGGCTAGATGTTATGCCTTTTATTTGCTCACTAAGTAGTGCAATGAATTTTTTTAATTAATTTAATTACATGATGGTTAAATTCTGTTTAAAAGCTTGTATTTTCTTTAGAACAAATTAGAAAGTTTTAGAATCTAAGTCTTACAACTGCCAAATACTAAAGGTGAGATATAGGCTGAAGTATGTGTATATATATATATATAAAACTTGGATAAAAAAATGAATATGCCATTTATTAGTATTCTCTTAAATTTTCATTATTATAGATTTCAATTTTGCTGATTTATCAAGGTGTGAACTGTTTTGTTTGTTATTTTCTTCTTTTTTGGGTCTGGTTAAATTTTAGCACAGTAAATATTTGAAGGTAATGTTTATCACACAGTATTCATTGAATATTTTGTTTTCAAAACAAAAAATATTTCATCAAAACATGTATCTGACAGTTATTCATTCTCTGAAGTTGTTGTTACATATAAGATCTTTAGCTATTTATCTTATACATACTATGACTGGATGTCTGGAACTTGCACGTGTCTTCTTCAATTAATTGACAGTAGCTTTATGTTTGTATATTTGAACCAGTCCTTGTTGGAATTTTTACATTAGAATAAATAGCAAACTTACATATTTAAACTCAATTGCTCAATTGTGCGGTTGAATGATTATCTAGTTTATGAGAATTATAGCTCAGTGTTAATACTGAAAGTTAGAAGTAAATGTTGATCAAATCTTTAGAATGTATACTGTGAATATTACCATAAATTATTCCAGGATTTTAAATCATCAATTAATAATAACTAATTCTCCATTCCCCTTAATTTCAGGGCATTATAACATGGGACATCTGATAATGGACAAGGGCAATATTCGTCCCTCATGATATGTTACAACAATGGAGCAACTTACCACATTATAACTTGTTGCATTATTTATGCAAATTGGGTAAGTAAAGAATAAAGACGCCTGGGCGTTGGTGGCACACGCCTTTAATCCCAGCACTCGAGAGGCAGAGGCAGGCGGATCTCTGTGAGTTCGAGGCCAGCCTGGGCTACCAATTGACCTCCAGGAAAGGCGCAAAGCTACACAGAGAAACCCTGTCTCAAAAAACCAAAAAAAAAAAAAAAAAAAAAGAAAAAAAGAATAAAGACTACACTGTACTATTCTGGGCATTTTCCCAACCTCGTATTTTTGTTAACTTTCATTTTGATCATTTATTTTATTGGTTTATTTACAAATATACATTTTGTAATCATATTTTTATTTTTCTGTACTAATATACATGTTTTATTTTTCTTTCTTTTAAAATAAATCTTATTGTATTTTTTCTTTGATAATTTCATGTGTACATAAATCATCCTGGTTCCTATCAGAGCTAAATAGACTTTATTAATTGTCTGTTTCCACAGTTGTAGAAGGCTAAAAGTAGGTGTTAATTAGGGTAGAAAGCTGTTCTAGACTTAAGGCAGGACAAATAATAGATTATTATTTTTTTATAAATTCTATATTAATTTATCTGATTTGGCATATTTATCATTATCAAGATCAGAACTAAGGAACTCGGGAGATATCTCAGTTGGTAAATTGTTTGATACCCTTGCATGTGATGTTAGTTCAAACTCTGCACTCCCAGGGGAAAAACCCAGGCAGGTTGTCACCTGCCTGAAAAGACAGACAAAGCGGGGTGCCTATGGTTTATTGGCTACTAGGTCTACCAAAATGGTGAGGTCCAGATACTACCTCAAAGACTAAGTAGGAAAGTAATTGAGGATTAAATTTTATTAAAAATAACTTCAAAATAAAACTAATTAAATTTAATCCTAGGCTTCCACTTGCATATATACATGTATGCATTACCAATCCACAAATGGATGTGTGTGCATACCTACATACACACACACACACACACAACATACACACACACACACACGCACACACACACACAATGAATGAGAGGAATCTGAAATGAGTATAAAGCACTGTGATATTTTCATATCCTGTAAAGTATCATTCTCCATAATGTGAGTCACATTTAATATTAAATTACTTACTCAAAGGAGTAGTCAAAATAAGAGGTGAGAAATATTTCAAAGGTTAGCAGTGATATTTATCTGATTTGGGCCACACAGAATAAATATGAGGATGAAATAAGATGAGGGGTTTCAGTGAGAAGATTTTGGGTGAAAAGGATAAAGGAATAGAATATATAACAGCATATAATGCAAGAGGATGTCTAGTTCCTCTGACCCTATTTCCCCATTGTCTACGGCATTAAATTAAGCATGATTCTAAGCTTATGCATTCCAAAGGGAAGGAATAGCAATGACCAATGCATACTAGAAATGCCATTAAATACTATATACTATATTGTATGTTGACATTCTATTTTTAGGACGGCTCATTTAGCCCATAAATTCAAATGAGATATGACTATAATGTGATTTCACAACATTGTCAAGATGTCATCATAGAATTGTCCCATACATGACACCAGGGGTTCTAATATGAATCCTACTATTGTTGGCATGAAAGGAAAACAATGTTGCATTTTAGAAAGATGACAATTATTAGGAGAAATAAAATAGGAGACAATTTTCTAAATGTTGTAATGGAGGACGTGTCCTTACACAATACTTTTTCATTTCTCACAGTTATGAATTTGAAGAGAACATGAACCAAAACTATATATTCATTCATATTACATTGTTACCTTTACTTCTCTATTTTCTATGGTAACCTCCTACTCTGTTACACTCATCAGGTATTGTATTCTATCGCATACTTGGTTGTTTGACCAGTTGTCAAAACCATCTCAAATTTTTATGCATTGAACAGAAATTATAAGAGTAAAACTTTTGATTGTGACACTCATTTATGCCAAGAATACATGGTTTGAAATTATTTTTAGTGCATGTGAATTGCAAAACATTGCTTTCATTTATGTATTAGAATGTGTTTTAACATATTGATTCAAACATATTATTTCAGGTGATAATAAAGGATGTATGTGGAGAATTCACCAGATTATTAAAACTGCAAAAGGTAAACTCCATATTTTTTGTCATTGAATTAGTTTAACATCCTTAATCATCTATTAGTTCATTGAAACTGCATTTGAGATGAACGAGAACAGCACTAATGGACATACTAAAGTACATAGGGAAAGCACCACAAAGGCCTAAACCCTATAGAAAGAACACTAGGCAGCTGAGGAGCAGGAGAGATCTTACCCAGGGAAGAGCACAACAGTCAGTTTTCCAGCACCACATGGAGATCCCTTAAATCATACATACAAATAATATTATAGGGACTGTGCAAAGTATATTTAGGAATATATATAAATATTCATATAGGCATGCAATAGCAAACAGTGAAAAAATAGGCCATGACTTTGAAGGACAGTAGAGACAGGTATATGGGAGGATGTGGATGGAGGAAAGAAAAGAGAAATGCTGTCATTATATTATCATCTCAGAAAAAATAAATTCAACAGCTCTATTACAGTAGTGTGTTTCTTGGTTTTTTTTTTGTGTGTGTGTGTATGTGGCGATTGGGGTTCCTAATACGTGATTGACTAGAGTTATGAAGATGACACAGTGAATCCTATAGAAATACCCAATTATTTTGGCAAATAATTAGTATATACTACTAAATGAAATCACTCATGCCATCCAGATGTTAACTAGAGTAGTGTACATTAAACATCTTCTGAATAAAGTCACATACAAGATGTACAAATTTAGTTTTTAAGTGGGTCACCTTAGTTATTTCTTCAAGACAGTTCCTTAGGCAACCCTGAACATCATCTACATTTCTTTGTTCCCCGTCCTTTTAAAAAATACTTGTTTGCAGTGCAATACCTCTAGATACAGAAGAATGACATGATTAGCTTGGGCTGGGTTTCTCCATTCACTGGAAGCAGGATGTGTTTCAAAGCTTTCTTTATGAGTTGCAATTGTCAGAAATCCAAGAACAGGTGAACATCATTTGAGCTTCCAAGGCAAAGAATAAGAATGGATGTTGTACTGATACCCAGGAACCTCAACAATATAAATCTTGAGCCCCGAAGGACCAGCTTGTAGTGAATTATTGATAAATTTTGTTTCTCAAGGTGTGACCAAAAGCAGATAGCAAAAACAGAGAAGAGTCATAAGTCAAGAACCATTATTGAATCATTTACAGATATGAACACTGACATACTTTTGACTTGACTGTTGCCTTATGTAAGTAGCTGTATGCTTTGATATAAAAGAGAATCATTCACTTCCCAGATAAAGGTATACTGAGAAGGTCTGTCATTGTCTACACAGAATGATATGGAAATGTTCATTAGCAGTTCATCTTGTAATTTTACAGTAATTTTTTAAAAAAATGTGTGTGTATGAGTGTGTGTGTTTGCATGTATATGTGTGTGCATGTGTGTGTGTGTGTTATGAATGTATGTATGGATGACTATTGAAACTAGAGATAGGTGTCAGATTTTTTGGGGTTGGCTTTATAGAGAGTGATCAATTGTTACACATGAACTCTTAGAAGTAAACTCTGTTGTTATGTAAAAGCAACAAACACTTTTAGCCAGTATTCCAAATCTCTAGCTGCTGTCTTTTACATTTTTTTAATAAAGCTGTATGTTTTAGTAAGTCAGTATTACATATGGATCTTTTGCATTCTGTGCAAGGATATGATCTAAAAGGGTATGTCCAATATATAGTAAACATGTATTTTATCAAATGTACTTGTTTCAAGTGGAACTGATTAAATAATTATCCCTGGGAGTGAAACACCATTATATTATTAATATAATTTTCATAAGTATATATATATATAAATTAGAAAAGCTGATTTCATACAAGTAAATATGATAGTATTCTATAAAAACTACAAAGTCTAAGAGTTTAAGAATTTGATGAAAGTATTGTTTGACTTTCAAAATAAAACAATTATGATGCAAAATCTCTTGAATCAATCTAATTGAGATACTGAACATAATAACTCTGTCATTAAGTCAATTGTACATTGCAATTCACTATCATTTCTAAGCAAAATGAATATAGTGTTTTCATTGGAATATTATATTCTGTATTATAAAATACGTGAGATTTAAAGCACAAAGAAATTGATTTTAAAATTAGTTTGAGCATGTGAGGCAATGAATGATGTATAAGTTTATGAGGAAATATTTGAAACTCAATATGCTGATACTAAAGATATGTGTTTTAAGAAGCCAATGATATTTTGATAAGGTAATAGCTGATGCTGTAGGACAAATAGATTTCGATGTATAGCAATAAAATAGAAAATTATCTGGAAATATTTGTCATGCAGACACGTAACAAAATATAATCAGGAAAACAAATGGTACAGTGAATAAAATGTGCAAAGATTTTGAATAAGCTTACTGTTCTTGATGAAAAATCAGTGCAGCATATTCTTGGTTCACATACCAGGAGATCAAGAATAAATGTAAAATGAAGAGTAGTTTCATTATTTCTACATTAAAAGGTATATATATATATATATATATATATATATAAAATGAATTTATGCATACATTGTCCCTTAATTGGAATGATGAAACAAGGTTAATGACTGAAACATGCAAATTAAACAAAGAAATAAATATTTCGTATTTGAACATGACAAAATGGGATATATTACATAAAAGCAGAGATGATGATTGTCCAAACACAGCTATCTAAATGGTTTTATGGCCCACTCAGTGAGATGTAACTAATGCCTAACACTTCTAAGTTGGCCATAACCTGAAATTAAAAAGGGCATTGGGTGTGGTGATGTTTTATTTGTGCTCTAACGAACAAAGCTTGCCTGGGGATCACAGGACAAAGTCACCCACTATATTAAACATAGAAGTCAGGTAGTGGTAACACATACCTTTAATCCTTGCATTCAGGAGGCAGAGCTTCATCTGGATCTCTGTGAGTTCAAGGCCACACTGGGAACAGAACCAGGTGTGGTGGCACACACCTTTAATCCCAGTATTAGTTAACCATAGAGGTCTGGAGGTCTTTATAGAGAGACAGGAAATGATAAAGCTGGGCAGAAAGAGGAAGTGACATAGCTGGGTGGAGAGAGAAAATAATAGTATACAGGAGGTAGCTCCCTTGGGCTGAGGATTTCCTAGTGGTAAGAACTTGTGGCTAGCTTGTTCTCTTCCTCTAATCTTTCAGCTTTCACCTCAATATCTGACTCCAAGTATTTTATTAATAAGACCATTTAGCAATTCATGTTGCAGGAGAATTGGTTTTCTCCAATGAAGTTTAATTAGGTGTATACACCACTTTTAAAGGCAAGCCCTTCCTCTCTCTCATTGATTGGACTTCTGGAGCTCTGCCTAGGACCTGGCCATGGATTTCTGTATCTGCTTCTTTCAGTCACTGGATGAGGGTTCTATGATGACAGTTAGGGTATTCAGCCATCAGATCACCAGAGTAGGCAAGCTCAGGCACCCTCTCAACTATTGCAAGTAGTCTATGGTAGAGTCATCTCTGTGTATTCTTGTGGATTCCTGGGAACCTCGCTAGCACTCTGCTTCTCCCTATTCCCCTAGTGTCTTCATTTATCATGGTATCTATGAACAAGAGATATCGAGACCATGATTAGAAAAAGTAGAGACAACTAGCCAAACTAGTGGAAACACATGAACTGTGGACCAATAGCTGAGGAGCTCCCATGGTACTGGACTAGATCCTCTGGATAAGTGAGACAGTTGTTTATCTTGAAATGTTTAGGGGCCCCCAGGCAGTGGGATTGGGACCTGTTCCTAGTGCATGAGGTGGTTTTTTGGAACCCAGTGCTTATGATGAGACACTTTGTGGCAAGCCCCATGCCCAGTTGTGGATGGCTAATGCAAAATGAACTTATTGTTATTTCTGTAGATTTGGTGGGAGGGAGTCTCATACTTCTTTGTATGTTTTTCTTACTTATTTTTGAATGTATATTGTAGTTTCTGACTCTGTTTTTATGGGTTCTGTTTTGTGAGTGTGTGCCTGTGTGTATGTGTGTGTTTTTGTGCTTTCTTTTCTTTTTTTTTCTGATTTGTTTATTCTAATTGCCTGGTTCTGTTTGTTTGTTTGTTAGTTTTTAAAGATAGAGAGAAGGAAAGCTTGTCAATGGATGAGAGAAGAGGTGGGTAAAAACTGAGAGAAGATTGGGAAGGGAAATCATGATCAGAATATATTATACAAAAATATTTTTAATAAAAACTTTGAAGTAGCAAAATTATTTGAAATTTAAATTTGTTTTACTTAATTAGGAAGGAAAATAATAAGAACAAAATATTCTTTAACATGACAGGATATTTAGTTGAAAAGTAATTAAGAACAGACAGAGTACCATGGAAGAAACACCTAGAACTCCCATGTCTTCACCAATTTGATAAAGACAATTACCGCCATACTTGATGACCCGAGTTTCGTGTTTTGAGCCCATATTGTAGAAGGCAAAAACAAATGCCTGGAGATACTGAAGGGACACTGGACTACTCGAGCATGTTGCTCTGGCAGGCCCTGTCCTTCTCTTCTATTCCCTCTGCCTTGCTAAAAACAGACTACATTCCTAAACCTCGCCACCAAGGTCTTTCCCCTAATTTGGCCACTTCCTCCTCTTGAGGCTAACTACCAAAATCCAGCAATCAAAACATACCGAATTAAAATTAAACACCCCATCCTAACACTAAATTTCCCCCTGTGTCTTTATAAACTGCCATTTGCCTATATGCCACACCTGTCTCCTCTATATCCAGAGGCAGTCTTTTTTCTTCTGGGACAAGCACCCTTCCCCCTTTCTCTTGTCCCCTTTCCCCTTCTTCCTTGTCCCCTATCTCCCTTACCACCACATACCAGCCCATTCTAACACAGACCTCCCTTTTTCCTCTTAAAAATTACACCTGCAAGGTCATTTGCTGCTGTGTTCTGCCTGGTCAGAAAGTAGCCAGTTTAACTCTTCTTCCAATTTAATAAAGGTTATCACCTTGAAAACAGGTGTTTGCATGTAGTCTGTGCCTAATCTGAGGTGCCAAAGGAAGCCCCCACTCTTCGATGGTCTCTTTCAATGATGATTTCAATTAGACTACAGAGTAATAGTAATTAAAACAGCATTTGCACTGACAGTGAAACAGACGTATTAATCAGTGTAATAGAATTGACAACTCATATAGGAGCTACATCCCTCCAGTCACCTTATTTTTGACAGAGTCCAAAAATACACTCTAGAATTTGGTTAATTTGCTTCAACATGACACAAATTAGAGTCATCTGGGAAGAGGGAAAGTCACCTGAGAAAGTGCATCCATCAGACTGGCTGCTAGGCAAATCTGGGGAGACATTTTTTTTTGATTAATTATTAATGGTTGATGGTCTAGTCCACTGTAGAATATGCTTCTTCTAAGCAGTTAATGCTGGGTGGTACAATGGGAACATGAGGGGTCCACATGGCTAAGTTTGGGGAGGGATGGAGAGGGAGAGCAATGAAAGAAATATCTTGATAGAGTGAGTCAATATGAGATTAGGGAGAAACCTGGTGCTAGGGAAATCCCCAGGAACCTACAAAGATGACCCTAGCTAAGACTACTAGCAATAGTGGAGAGGATGCCTGAACTAGCCTCCCCTGTACTCAGATTGGTGAATACCCAATTGTCATCACAGAACCTACATCCAGTGACTGATGGAAGTAGATGCAGAGACCCACAGCCAAGCGCTTGGCCGAGCTTATGGAGTTCAGCTGAAGAGAAGAAGGAGGGGAGGAGGGACCATAGGAGCAAAGGGTTGTTAAGATCATGATGGGAAAAACCACAAAGACAGCTGACACAAGCTAGTGGGAGCTCTCAAATTTTCGACTGACACCTGGTGAACCTGCATGAGACCGAACTGGGTCCTCTGAATGTGGGTGACAGTTGTGTGGCTTGATCTGTTTGTGGGGCTTCAGGCAATGTGACCAGTATCTATCCTGGGTACATGAACTAGCTTTTTAGAGCCTATTCCCTATGGTGGTATGCCTTACTCGGCCTTGATGCAGGGAGAGGGGCTTATTCCCGTCCCAACTTAGTATGCCTATTGGTGTTGACTACCCAAGGGGGCAGTGAATGGGGTGGGGTGGCGTGAATGGGGAAAGTTGGGTGGTAACAGGAGAAGAAGAAACAGTGGTTGGTATGTAAAATAAAAAAAAATTAAATAAACTAAATTGATTCACTCGTCACCCCCCCCCCCAAAAAAAAAGCTATGATGGTAGAGAGCAAGTCCACCATGGCCTCTTCTTCAGTTCCTGCTTCCATGTTCCTAGTTGAGTTCCTGTGATCTCCTTATATAATGGACTGAGATGTATAGGCCAAATAAGGCACATTGTTTTTATCACAACTATACACTGGAGAAAAGAAGGCATTTCCAACAATGGTACTACACAAACAACACACTATTTTTATTAGAATAAATTGAGATGATTATCTCTCCTCCTTCACAAAATTCAAGACTAAATGGATCAAGGACCTTAACATAATATCTGATACTCTGAATCTGACAGAGAAGGAAGTTGGGAATACATTTCATCTCATAGGTACAGAAAGGTGTTTTCTGAATAGTACCTGGTTAAGAACATCAAGTAACAAATTGTACTCTTGAAAATCACAAGCTTCTATGTAGAAAATGACACTGTCAATTGAATGAAAAGAGCATACTGAATGGGAAAAAAAATTCAACAACTACATATCTAAGAGAAGGTTAGGATCTAGAATAACCTAAATATAAGAAAGTCAAACAACCCAGAAACAATTGGGGAATGAATTTAAGCAGGATTATCCTGAAAAAAAGTATAAATAGTTCACTAATATGTTTTAACAGCAAAAATACTTAGCCATTTGAAAAATGCATACTAGAAGCATTTTGAGATTTAACCTTACTCCAGTCAGAATGGCAAAGATATACAGATATGATAGGACCACTGCACACATGATCTCACATCAGGTGTGAGTGCTGGTTGGAAGCGGTGCTACCTAGTTTTGGACCAGTATGTGAGTGCTTCTCCAATGCATCTCCAGATGAAGCAAAGTCCCCAGGTACAGTCTTACTAGACAAGGACCAGGGGACTTTGGAACAACACAGAATATTTCTGGGACAGCACGGCCTGCATGCTCTCTGTTCTCTCACAATATTGATGATATTCTTAGCAAGTTTTAGTGCCACTTTGTCAGTTAAGCTTGGCACAGATGTGATCATTCCGAGGATCCCAAATTGTTTTTCTCAAATATTTTCCCCTAAAATTCTTTGGGAGCTGATGTTCTCAGGTTTCTTATTTGCAGATGCCAGCTGTCACTCCAGACCCTGGGACCCGTCCTGATTCAGTGCAGACAGGATCAGAGGCAGATCAGCCTTGTTTCTGTAAATATGCTTTGTTAAGTTTTGAATACTATTGTTGTTCTTTATATGTGTGCCTATGTTAATCACCCTTTACTTTTGTAAAGACAGGATGTCCTGCCTCCATATTTGGCCAAGCTAGCAAAATGAGAAGTGTTATTTTTGGTTTTAAGATGTTTTGATGTAAAACTTGGGGAAAAAATATTTGACATATTTGTTTTTCCCAGAGGTTAACAATGGATGGTGGGAAAAACATGTTTGTTAGCATAGAAAAAATGTGCTTGCTTTTGAAGTATAAATAAAGAAAGTCGGCATGAGCTATTCTATTCTGGGCTGGCTACTTCTGTGAAACTCATCTGGTCAGATAATTTATTTCTTTGTGTTGATACCCTTTCTCGGTCTCAGGTCATTGGGACTGCAGCAAGTGCTGATACAACATCTACACAAAATAAAGCCAGTCAAAATTCCAACAGGAATGGGAGAAGGAATCATAAAATTCACCTCCTAGCTTAGGATCTATTGGTAACTTTGGGACTACTGGGCTAGGGACAGTCAGCTTTCTTCAAGATAAATTTTCTGATAGGCCAACCATATGTTTCATATGGACCTATACCTGTACACATACTGCTGGAACTAATTGGCCTTTGTGGAGATTGAGGGAGGATATTGGACTGTAAAAATAGGGGTCAAAAATTCTGATAAAAAGACATAGGCAGATGTGCAATTCTCAAACAATAAAAATATTAAATGAAAATAGATTCTCTTTCATATAATATATCCTGAATAGATTTTTTCCTCCCTCAACTTCCCCCAGTTCCTCCCTATTTCCCCTCCCTTCAGGATCTACTCTCTTTCTTTCTCATTAGAAGAGAACAGGCTTCTAAGAGATAACAACCGAACATGACAAAATAAAATACAGTAAGATTAAAACAAAAACCATCACATAGAGGCTGGACAAAGCAACCCAACAGAAGGAAAAGAGCCCCAAGAGCAGGCACGAGATTCAGGGATCTCCTAATTCACACACTCAGGGGTCCCATAAAAACACTAAGCTGAAAGCTATAATAGCAAAGGACCTGGTGCAGATTGCTGTTAGCCCTATGCTTGTTGCTTCCATCTCTGTGAGTTCAAATGAACCTTGCTCAGTTCATTCAGAGGGCCTTGTTTTCTTGGTGTCCTCCATCCCCTCTGGCCCTTACACTCTTTCTGCCTCCTTTTCTACAAGGTTCCTTGAGCTCTGAGGGGAGAGATTTGATTGAAACATCCCATTTAGAGCTATGTGTTTCAAGGACTCTCTCTGCATAATGTCTGGCTGTTGGTTGCTGCGTTTGTTCCCATCTGCTATGGTACACTTCTCTGATGAAGACTGAATAAGCCACTGATGTGTTCCTCTGGCCTGCTCAGCTCATATGTTCACAGGGAAAGCCTGTTGGTGTTGGAGGCTGGGATTCCAGAATAAGTTGGGAGAATGAGGTTTGGAGGGGATCTTTGTGATCCCTCAGAGGAGGGGTCGGGGAGGAAAGGGAAGCCACAGCAGGAGTTCTGCTACAGCCTGGGGATGAGGCTAGGAGAGTTAAGACTGGATGAGCAACAATAAATACATTTTTAAATTACAAAAAAGACAGAGATCAAACCTCAAATGAAAAATAAAGATAAATATGTGATATTTTAGAAGATTACATGGAAGCCCGAAAGATCATTTGTGAAGTTTTGAGAAAATTTACCACTATTAATTGGAAAACTTGTCTAAAATGGATAAAGTTTTATACATAAGTAACACACCAAATTGATTTAAAATGATCAGAAATACTAAGCTTATTAAATATGTAAAGTAAGATTTAAAGAATAAAAAGACTCCCCCAATGATGACTATCATGAATTAATTCAGAGGTGGGATATAACATATAAAAAGATGTAAAAGCATACTCTTAATACAACTCCATAAAATAGTCAGACAAAGAATGTCTCAAAATTCATTCCATGAAGTGAGAGGAGAAGGACACAAGGTAAGTGTAGAACCTCACTTGATGATCATATATGCAAAAACACTCAATAAAATCAATGCAAACTAAAAGCAACAAAACATTAAAAAGCAATACAATATGGATAACTTGGTTTTATATACAATGTTGGATAGATGACTTGGGAAAATCAAGAAATGTAGTATAACACAAGAACATAATCAAGTATAAATATCACAGAATAATTTTAATTGATGCATCAAAACACTGAAAAATGAACACCACTTCATAATTAAAACTGTGACAAACTAAGAATTTAAAGACTATCCTTGGCTTAGCAAAATGCTGTATGCCTTTAGTCTCCACACTAGGGAGGCAGAGACAGATGGATCTCTAGGTATTTGAGGTCAGACTGGTCTACATAGTGAGTTTCAGGACAGCCAGAGCTACATAGTGAGACTCTGCCTCAAAACAAACAAACAAGCAACAACAACCAAAGACTATCATGCAATATAATACACTATACCTAACAAATTGATATTTGTATCATATAAAGGGTTAAAAATGAAAAGATTTCCACAATTAGGTATGAAACAATTCCTATTCTTTTTATTCCTTTTACAGTGCAATCTTTGTGAATAACTATAACTATCATATGAACAAAAGAAATAAATATATACAAAGAAAAGTGGAAGAAATTTAATTGTATTCTTAGGTAGATTATTTATTCCTATATTTAAAAAAGAAAAAGAAAAATACCCACCTCCAATAGAGGTTGTTGAAAAACACAGTTAACAAAGTATCAAGGTACAAAACCAACCTACAGTTGGTGTTCAACCTACTCTTTCTCTACATGAATGAAAGATTCAATGAAGAAGAATTTACAAAAATAATTTCACTAACACTACTCTCAAATTAAAATATATAAGCTTAAGCAATAAATAAAGCATAAACAATTTAAAAGACATCTCTAATGAAAACTCAAAGAGAAAAACACTTAGAAAAGAGATTTTTGAAGAGACCAGATGGTGGAAAGATCACACATATTTATGATTCAGCAGAAATTATATTGTTTAAGTGTCCATGCTAAGAAATATAATGCGATACCCTTGTATATCCTAATGTTATTTTTCCTAGGAATAACAAACACATGATAAATTTCATATGGACAAACAGAAAGATTTCAGAAAGCCAAAGTCATCTCAAGTAACACCAGACATGCTGGAGATAGTCTTGTAGCTGTTTTCATGTAATTCCACAAAGTCTCATCCTTGAAAGTGCATGTTGTTTAGTCGTGAAATTACTTCTTCCAAACTGAAGCATTCCCCCATTGGAAGGAGAAAGGAGGCACATCAAATTCAAGGAGCTAAGGAAAATGAAAGAGTCAAGATGTCTAGAAAATTGCTATGTTCATAAGGTTGCTTTCAAGTTCATAAAAGCGGTAATTATTACTAAGAAAAAAATAACTTTCCTGGTGGAGCTGATGGTCAATTGAGTTGGGAGCTCCAGGGATACAAGTTTTGTGTCAAGACCTATGCTGGGGATGGATTTTGGTTGAGGTAGCTGCCTTTGACTCACCTATCTCCTGGGAAGTTATACCTCATCAGTGACTCCAGAAGTATCTCAATGTACAACTTGGTTCACTAAGCCATACTTGACAGGCCTGCTTCATTGCTGTGTCATTAGTTCCAAATCATGTGTCAATATGTGCTTTTTAACATTCCACTAGGAAAAGTTAGATCACACAATGAAAAGAAAATTGATATGTAGACTAATATAACTGAACATCAGATTCAGAAAGAATTCAAATAGCTAAATCCACCATTTTTTTTAAAAAAAAAGATTTTAAAAATAGTACAGAACAGGTGAACTATAGAAACTGTACATGTTAAAGACTCAGGCTATAGGTCTACTTCTTATTCTTTATAAAATTATATAAGTTAAAACCCTGGGACCACAAGTATAAAATACAAATAAAATAATTAAAGATACAGACATAAGAAATAATCCTAAGAAGATTCAGGTAATTCAATAATTTGTAACAATTATTATCTGCTTGAATTATATTAAAGTAAAAGACTTTTGGCCATGTAAAGAAAAACAAAACAAGTCTAAGATAAAGTGTGTACATAATTGTGTCTCCTATTTATTTGACCCTAGAGATTAGTAGTAAGAAAAACTAGAAAAAAGAAAACTCAACTCAAAAAAGAGGAATAATTCAATAAAATATGGGCTGACAGAATTAATAAATACTTTTCAAATCAAAAATGAAAAAGGCAATGAATTCTGGTAAACAAATATTTAATATCCTTATCTGTCAGACAAATTGAGATTTTATCTCATCACAGTTGGAGTGGATATAATAAATAATAAAGGATAAAGGTTGCCAAGGATAGAGGGGAAAAAGTAGTCATATGGTCTCATGGTAGATAATATAGTGCCTCCATTATAGTGATTAAAATAGTGTTTCCTCAACAAGAAGTCAGAACTCTGTTTTTATGTACTTATACCATCTCAGGGAATCTACCCATTAGAGTTAAAGTCAATTTACTACGGAAATACTTGCATTTGCATGTGTATGTTTGGTGTTCCTTATGGTCATATGATTATGGGATC
The DNA here is from genome assembly GCA_902168325.1 of Peromyscus nudipes. Taxonomy (NCBI): domain Eukaryota; kingdom Metazoa; phylum Chordata; class Mammalia; order Rodentia; family Cricetidae; genus Peromyscus; species Peromyscus nudipes. The sequence goes on from CABHPH010157800.1 coordinate 21,371, forward strand.
ATCTGAGATGCCCATAGTGAAGGAACAAATAAAGTCACTGTGGTACAAACACACAAGCAAGTATTTCCCAGTGAAAGACAGAACAGAATTTTGTCATTTTTTAAAGAAAATTATGGAACTGTAAATAAAGAAATGTAATAAAATAAGTGTGTTTCACAAAACAAGTATTAATCATTTTTCATATGCAGTATTCACTAGGATAAAAAGGGATAAGGGGATGATGCACATCTCACTTGCATTTCATGAGATTCTATAAGTATGATCTCTACCTGAATCTTACTGAAAAATAATAAATATTTTATTTGGCTTAGGGAATTTGACTTTTTCACATTCAGAAAACTAAAGATATTTAACTTCTGGGCACTCATATTTATTTTGAAGGGCTTTTTTTCTTTTTAATTATTATTTATCACTTAAGTGTGAAGTCCTTAAGGGAAAATACATTGTTTTCTTTTGAATTAATTTGTTTTGATAATTATTATGAGTAGTAAAACATAATATTGTTTAAATGGGTTATTTTTGGATTTGGCATAATTACCTTTTTATCTTTCTGCTAAATGTACTTTAATATAATATGATCAAAACAGAAAGGCTTTATTCTGCTGCTGGATACAATTAATAAAAATGTTAAGTGTATATATACAAATAAATAAAAAATGAAAGTCTATTCAGGAAATAAAGAAGATATTTGAACGCAACCAATTAAGTGACATTTGACTATATTTTTATCTAGTTTTATTGCTGAACATTTTGCTTTTGATTTATTTTTTCAGATTGTAAATGGGAAATTCTCAAAGAGAAAGCAGTTTGACCATGCTAGCTAGTGTGCCCATTAGGGTTCTTTACACTACTAAACTTTCTCTTTTAGGTTGGTCTCATTATTGCTATTAAATTCGTGACCTATTATGCTAAAATGGTATGTCGTATTGTAAAGTAAATATTGTGCTATTTTTTGGAGTTTGTCTCTGAAATAGTCTTCTTCCTTTCCCTGTTTGTGTCAATGCTAAATACACAGAACTGCAGCGAAGTAATAAACACATACAAACACATTTATATATAACATATTCAGGTAAAAGGCATGATTACATTCATTTGAGGGGCTGCTACTTGGATGAAAGTGTTTATCACTTCTAATACTTTACTGGCAGATCCATCTGTTCCTCATGTAAGGGATTATATTGTCTGCAAATAGGAATATAATCACTTATTTCTTCCATATTTGTAATTTTTTCTTTCTTTTGTTTTTTTTTTGTATTAGTACTTCAAGAATAAAAATGGAAAGAAATTGGCATCCCCATTCCATTCCTGACTTCACTGGAAATGTTTTCTCTAGGTACCCAAAGAAATCTAAGATATCATGCTTCAAAGATACCTGCATATTTATGTTTATTGTGGCACGAATAACAAGAAAATTATGGAGCTAGCACCAGGAGTATGTTAACAGGTAAATATGTAGTGTATGAAATGTAGTGTATATTTTTGATGAAATCTTAAGCAAACAGTGAGCAAAATTATGCAGACTCAGAAAAAAACAAATATTTCTTAGAAGCGTTTTAGGCTTCACACATACACATATACATAGATACACACACACGCACACACACACACACACACACACACACACACACACACACATGCACACATCCTAAATGGAACTAATGATTTTCCTGAGGTAAGTGTTACTGTGGAAAGTGGAGTTGTCTTTGGGGATCTTAACATTGTTGGTAAGAGAATTCAGAAAATGTGTCAGGAAGAAAGGATAATTTTATTAGAATTTGAGGGAAAAAATCCAATAAGACATATAAAACATAAATTTTGGCAGATGTTGGGATGGAGATAAAGAAGAGAAGTTGAACCACATGCTTTGATTTAGGGTTCTAGAAATCTGGCTATTCAGCAATGGAAGTTGCAAGTAAATACATAACAGATAGGTACAGGGTAGTCAGAGAAATAATGAGGAAGCCCAGAGGTTATTGGAAAGTTCGTCAAACTTTTGTTCAGTGTCAGAAAGAAGGCAGGAAATAGGTACAATTTTATGAGCTAGAACTCCAAAAGAAAATGCTTAACAGTTCTACAAAGGCTTAAGCTCTGTGAAGAACTTCCTGGAGGGAGGTCCTTCATTGAGAGATAAGTAAATTGTCTCATTAAGCAGAAAAGTATTCCTTCCATTCCTGTCAAATGCCTTCAAGTGAATATACTTTCCTTTCCTGTAGTTGGAGTGGTCCTAGACATTTCCCAGATGATTGATTGGTTAAGGTTTACTTTTAAGACAGAAGACAATAGTAGGTAATTCTCTTAAATTTATAAGTACAATAAACATTAATTTTAAAACACATGAAATAATCATAGCAAAAAAATATAGTTAACAAGAAAATAAAAATCTCAACCTACCAGTCTCTGGGACAGAGACAATCTAATACAGTTAGTACAAATAGCAATCAAAAATGCTCTGTCCATGTAGATCAACATTTCCATTTTCTACCTACATTAATTTTCTATTAGTTCAATCTGTTAAAATATTTCAAAATTGTTTATTTTGCATTTACTAAAGTTTAGCCCAATTTATTTATTCTATTCTAACAATGTTACATGACATTCTCCTGTTTGTTTAATAAATAAATGGAAATTTCTCTTTATCCTTTCAAAAATATTATTAATTAGAACATAAACAATATTTTCATATTCTATGTACAAAATATAAATATAACTGTATCAATGAATTAAATCTTGGTTATTTTATTTGATATTTTAATAATTAATTGAATGAGATAATTAATATTTATTAAAATTTACCCTTAGTGACCTATAAATTAGCTTTCTTTGTGTACATTTGTGCCTTTAAGTTAGCATCTAAATATTAAAATGATGGTATTCAAGATAATTTTCTTCACCATATAGTCTCTCAAAATACTACCCATAACCTACTAACTGTGGACTTGTATACTCAACACATTCTATAGAATTGAAAACATACACTGTATGATTTTTTTCCTATTTTCACCTATTAAAATACAGATTATTTTATACTCTAGTTATGGTTTATCTTGCCATTACAGGTCCTTCCCAACTTTTATCTCATCCAACCCACATCATTTCTTTCTCTTTAGGAAACAAAAAGACATCTAAAAATCAATGGTAAAATAAAATATAACAAAAATCTAGAATATAACAAAACAAACAAAAGAATAAAAGCCAAAGTAAAAGCACAAAAAACACATATAGCACAGAGACACACACATTTGCACACACAGAAATATCTCATGGAAACACAAAACCATAAAATACATGCCAAAGATCTGTAAAGTTAAAAAGAAAAAATGTCCTTTAAATAATTATGGAACAACAACAAAAAAAAAAACCCTCCAAAAATGCTATTGAGTTCATTACATGCTCGCCATCTACTGATGGATATGGGACTTTACTCGAGAGTAGTTTGGATACTCAGTGATACTACATTGGAGAAAACTAAATCTCAATTTTGAGCCAGTTATCAATTGGAGATAGCTTTTGGTTATGGATAGGAGCTTGTATTCACTTCTTTCAGTACCATGAACCTTTCTGGCACAGACCCATTCAGGTCTACCTTGCTGTATCAGTCTCTGTGAGTTCATAGCTGTGTTGGTTCTGCTCTGTCTAGAAGCCTTGCTTCTTTAGTTTCCTCCATCCCCTCTGATTTTAAAATTTCTGCCTCCTCTACTGCAGGGTTCCCTGAGCAGTAGGATGGAAAATTCCAAGGTCCTCTATTCTATGCACATTTGTCCAGCTATGGGTCTCCGCAAATATTCTCATTTATTGAAGGAGGAAGCTTCTTGGAGCAAGACTCATACTATACTCAGTATGAGTATAGTAGAATGCCCGTAGGAGTCATTATATGGACATGATCCTTTAGCAGACCAGGAATATTTGGTTTTCCCATAGGTGCCTGGCCTATCTGTTATCAGTTCTTGACCACCTCAGCAGTATCGGGTATTGGCTAGTTACTTCCACAAGCTTTGTGCCACGATTGCATTAGCACAACTTTCAGCTGCATCACCATTGTAGATCACGTTATTTGTAGCTGGGTTGTTTATCTTTCTCCTTGTGTAGCTTGTAGAGTACTTTCCAGAATCACGAACACCAGTCGGCAGGGATTTAAGGCTGTAGGTGGGCACCAACTCAACTTCTCCATATTCAATGAGTTGTGTAGGTGTTATTTCAGAAACCAATGCCTTGTCCCAGATTGTGAAGAGAAACCAGCTGCCTTGACAATAGCCTGGCATATTTTGGGGATGGTAACAATGACTCAATTAAATGTAGCCCATTCCCAGAACCAGAGGCTACATTTGATGAAGAGAGATGTCCTCTTGAGGCTCAATCTCCCTCATTTCTTCATGATTTCATTTAAATCTCCTTCATGAGTGTTTATGTTTTAGGAAGCTTCTATTCTATGAGATTTTCACACAACTCTTCAAATGGCCCTGAGTTTTAGATTTCTCTCCCTGCTTTTCCTCACTCACCACCCTCTTTCCTCTCATTGCCTGTTGAATTTTCCTTCTCCTGTCCTTCTCCCAGCATAGACCTCATCCATCCATAATTATCTAGCTATTTCCTCTTCCCAGGGAGAGCAACGTGCCCCTCCCCTAATTTATATGGAACCTCTACTAACATTCATATATAAGTGATCATGTACAATATTTGTCTTTTGGAGTTTGAGTTACCTAACTTAAGATGAATGTTTTCTAGCTCCATTCATTTTTCTGAGAATTTCATTTCTATTTTTGTCTTTCATTGAAAATAGATTTTTTCTCACATATTATATACTGATTTTAGTTTTTCTTCCCTCTACCACTTCCAATTCCTCCCACTTCCCTAACCATCCAGACCTACCCCATCTCTGTCTCTCATTAGAAAACAAACAGTTTTCTAAAGGATAATAATAAAATAAAATAAAATAATATAATATAAAATAAAACTAACATGTTAGAATAGGACAGAACAAAAGAGGTGGAAAAGAAAAAATGCAAAAAAGAGAAATAGATGTTGAGATGTACTAATTCATAAACTCAGGAATCCCTTATAAACACTAAACTGGATATATATATATATATTTATTTATATATATATCATATATATATAAAGGACTGGCAGGGTGGGAAGAGAAAAGATTATATATATCTGGACAGGGGAAGTAAACCAATAAGAAGCACCCCTCCATGGCCTCTGTATCAGCTCCTGTCTCCAGGTTCCTATCCTGACTTCCTTTGGTGATGAACAATGATGTGGAAGTATAAGTTGACTTAACCCTTTACTCCCCTACTTGCTCTTTGGTCATAGTGTTTCATTACAGCAATAGAAACCCTAACTGAGACACTTCTCTAGCAGAGCCAGCAGGGGTTCTTCTAGTGAAAATCAGATGGTTAAAATTAAAATTAAATTGATATCAATTTAAACAGTATAAAATAGGAATAATTTTAAAATAGGCTTGATCATTTTGATTTAGAAAGTCTTTATTTCTTGGTGTCCTCCAGACCCTCTGGCTCTTATATTCTTTCTACTTCCTCTTTAACAGGGTTCTCTGAACCCTGACAGGAGGAATTTTGTAAAGAAATATCATTTATAACTGTTGTTTTCAAGATCACTCACACTCTGCCTAATGACTGGCTGTAGGTATCTTCATTTCTTCCCATCTCCTGTAGGAGTAAGCATCTCTGATAATGGCTGAGGAAGTCACTGATCTTTAAGTATAGCAGAATGTCATTGGGAGTCATTTGATTGCCATACTTTTGTTTTTGCTTCTGTTTTGTTCTTGCTCTTATTGCTTTTTAGAACATTAGTGTTTGGTTTTACCCTAGATCCCTGGGCCATTTAGTCTCAGGTCTTCAGCAATAGGGTCTTGCTGTCAGGTTTTGGAGAGCAATCTATCGTCTTAGCAAGAGTCTGAGGTGTTTTGGTGTTCCCATGGGAACCCTCTGGCCAACAACTCAATTAGATCTATGCCATTTCCTGTATTGAGAGCTTCATTTGAGGATGAGAGATAGCCAGCTGGGATTCGTTTTCCCCCATTTTATTTTATTTAGATCTCCTGCATATCTGTACATATTTTAGGAAGCATCTACCCTATTAAGTTTCCAGTTCTCCCCTCAAATGGCCTCTAACTTTAGCAATCTCTTCCCCATATTTTCCCTCATCTCCCTCTTCCCTTCTCCCTGCTTGACCCTCGATTCCAGTATCACCACCCAATAATCCTTAACTTTCTACCCCATTTCATTTTCTTAAGGAGATCTCTCTACCCTCCCCCCAACCACACAGTCCTTTACTTTCTACCTAACATCTATAGTTCTATGGACTTTAGTTTGGTTATCATTAACATAACAGCTAATCTCCACATATAAATGAATATATCTGTATAAGTCTTCTGGGTCTGGGTTACCTAATGCAGGATGATGTTTTCCTACTTCCATCAACTTATCAACAAATTTCATAATTTTAATTTTAATGGCTAAGTAATATTCCATTGTGTAAATGTACTATGATTTCTGTATCCATTCTTCTGTTGAGGGACATCTAGATTGTCTTCAGTTTCTGGCTGCTATGAAGAGAACAACAATGAACATGTTTGAGCAAATGTCTCTATAGCCAGATGTATAATCATTTCTATACACAAATGTATGCCCAAATGTAGAATGTCTGGATCTTGGGGTAGAGCAGATCCCATCTTCCCAAGAAATGAACACACCGATTTCCAAATTGGTTTTACAAGTTTGCACTCCCACCTGCTATGGATAAGTCTTCTCCTTACTCCACATTCTTACCTTCATTAGCTATCATTTATTTTATACATATTAGACATTCTGACAGATATAAGATGAAACCTTAAAGAAGTTTGATTTGTATTTTATTGATGACTAAAGATCTTGAATGTTTTTATGTGCTTTTCAGCCATTTGAGTTTCCTCTTTTGAGAATTCTCAATTTAGATCTGTAACCTATTTTTAATTGTGTTATTTGTTATATTGGTATCCAGTTCTTTGAGTTCTTTAAATATTTTAGATATTAACTCTCTTTAGAATATATAGTTGGTAAAAATCTTTTCCAATTCTATAGACTTCTCTTTATATAAGTGTCATAACCTTTGACATGCAGGAGCTTTACAGGATCATGAGGTATCATTTATTATGTTCTTGTGCTATCAGTGTTCTGTTCAGAAAGAGCCTTTCTATGTCAATGAATTAAAGACTATTCCCCATATTCTCTTGTATCAGTTTCAGTGTATCTGACCATATATTGAAGACTATTTATCCATTAGGAGGTGAGTTTCATGCAGAATGGTCAGTATGCATCTACTTGCCTTCTTCAACATGCAACCATGCATTTTAACCAGTACCATTTGTTGAAGATGCTATTATTTCTGGTGTATTTCTGGCTTCCTTATCAAAAACCAGGTGTTTATAAGTGCCTAGACTATGCACATAAGTGTACAGACTGTTCAGACTATGGCAGTTTTAAATTAACTTATTTCATTTGTTTTCATGTTTATCCATTTTCTATCATGTATGTTTTTATTAACTATGTTCCTAAAAAATAAACATGAAAAATTCCACTTGATTTGTATTGAATATTCTCCTGTATTTTAGACAAAGATTCATGCTAATTCATAACCATTCTAGATGTGACAAATTATTTCTAATTTTATTCATGTAGTACATGAGAATGGTTATTGCCTTTTTAAAAGAAAAAATAATTGCTATAAAATAACAGAGTGATGAGTGACTCAAGTTAGAAGAGGAATCAGACACCAACTGCTACTCATGGGGTTTTGATTCATGAATACTTCAAAAGTACATATTTAAATGTACTGAATTAGAAGTATGCATTTTCTCATGTATTTGAGCAAGATGAGTAAGAATGGTAGATTGTTACCTATACACCCACATTATGCAGAAATATTTATACATACATGTTTCTCATCATTTAAAACACTAAAAAGGAAGTAGAATCAATCAATATTCTAAATACATAAAATATTTTTTGAATATTGGAGAAAATAGTGATTTAGTAGAAAGAATACACCTATCATATTATAAAATTTTATGGCATTCTCCATCTACAATTTCACTCTTTGTAGTATAACTAGACATATTTTCATGCTGTATTCGTTTACAAATGTGTTTCTTTTATGCAAAATATTGAAATTATTTCATATGGTTAGTATTAGACAACCTATTCTCATAAAAATATTGCTTTGAATGAATGTAGTCCTGAAATTACATTACTCTTAAAACATTTAGTTTTTAAATTTTGAGATCATAATATGACTAAAACATTTCTCCCTTCCCTTTTCACACTCCACACTCTCCCATACACTCCACCATTGCTCTTTTTCAAATTCTTATAACAGACTTATGAATCATGTGTTGTAGCTTTCCTGAAATTGTTGATATTGTTTACTTCTAGAGTCTGATTAAGCTCTGTCTTCTTTAGGGAATGGAATTTTTCAATTCAGAGAAAATTGCTACATAAAATGTTTTCACATAGTAGAACTTACAATTTTAATCTGTTATTATTGGAGTCAGGATCAAGAGATAGATGAAAATGCCTGCAGAACTTTTTCTCATTCCTTGGACATACTCCAATATCACTGAAAATTTGAACAGCTTATGTTTGAATAATAAATCTCCTTGATTCAACATCTTCTCTGTTACCTATGATGAATAATCATTATTATTAACAGAATGGGAATAAGATAAACATGGAAGCAAATTCCTGGGCATGTATTTGAGAAATAACAAAGATTATGTTAATTAAGGTAGAAAAAAAACTAACCCTAAATATGGATGGTACCCTTTCACAGGCTAGGCTCCTTAACAGAATAAAAAAAAGAAAATTAGATGAGCTTAAGAATGTATCATTCTTTGTTTTCTGAGCATGGGCACAATGTCCAAAGCTGCTTGAAGTTTATGCTTTCATATTATCCCCATTTAGGATGGCCTGTAATCCCTGGAACTGTAAGACAAAGTATATTCCTTTTTCTTTTCATTCGTGTGTGTGTGTGTGTGTGTGTGTGTGTGTGTGTGTGTGTATGTGTGTGTGTGTGTGTGTGCTTGCATGAAACAGGT
>CABHPH010157801.1:0-50095 GCA_902168325.1 Peromyscus nudipes
GTTATAGCATCAGGTCTTAAACTGTGGTCTTTTATCCTCTTGGAATTGGTTTTTTTAAATGGTGAAATCAAAAGATCTGGTTTCTAACTTTGCATGTGGGGAGCCAAGATTCCAAGTACTATCTGCTGAAGATACTGCTCCTTTCTAATGTATATTTTGAGATCTTTGTAGAAAATCAAATATGTATGAAATAGTATCTGACCCACTTTTCTATTACATTGATCTAATTTTCTGGTTGCGTGCCAGGGACATAGATGCTTTATCGCCAAGACTCTGTAACATAACTTGAAATCAGATGCCACCTGCCATATTCTTTCTGTTTAGAGTTGCCTCAGCTATTCTTGGTTCTTCCTCCCTCCATATACATTTTAAGTTTTTTTCTCTATTTGCAGAGAATGATCCTGGAAGTTTTACTGGGGTTGTATTGAATCTGTAGTTTGCTTTTGATAGGATGGCCATTTTCACAGTATCAATTCTTCCAGTCCACGAACAGGGATGGTCTTTCTGTTTCCTGAGTCTTCCTCAATTTCCTTTTTCATGACCTTACATTTTTATTGTAGTGGTCTTGCATTGCCTCAGTCAGGTTTATTCTGGGGTATTTTATTTCAGGGGGCTGTTGTGAGTGGGACTGGTTCCCTTATTTCTTTTCCCATATGCTTTTACTATAAAAGAAGGCCAAGTCTTCTGGTGTTTCTCTAATGTGTCATTTTGAGTTCATTTTTCTCTTTTCTTTCATTGTTCTGCTATTACTCCACATTTAATAAGCCCTTACTCATAATGATAGCATTATACCACCATATATACACACATTATATAACTATATATATATAAAACTATTTATAACCATATATATATATATATATTTGAAAAAACTAAAGAAAATGTGAACTATATAAATACTTTCTATTGCTCCATGCATTTATCTTTTCTAGCATTATGCACTCTCTTATGTGGATATGAGCATCTCTAATGTCACTTCCATTTGTTAAGAAGGATTTCCTCTTGTGTTACCTTTCAGGAAAATCTGGCAGTAAAGAAGCATTCCTCTGCATCCATCTGTCAGTGTATTTACTGTGTTCATTTTTAAAGCAGAGTTCTGTTAGAATCAGAATCAATAGTTGGCCTTGTATTAATCTAGCACTTGGAATATGGTATTCCATTCCCTCTAGCCTTCACCATACCTGATGTGAAGTCAGTAGTCGACTGTAGTCATGTGGGAACACATTCATATTTGGAACCCTTTTCAAGTGTGTTTTGACTATCTATTGCGTATTCTTGGTTATGTGATGCTGTTCTGAATTGAGTATCATTGGTCAATCAGGAGTGGTTTGATCTTATGTTTATAAACACTTTCATCCAACACAAAATTCATAGATTCCTCATCAAATACTATTCAGCTGCCCTCTAGACCTATGCATTGAGTCAACAGTTCTCCGTTCTGTTGTTCTGTTGTTTAGCTCAAATGGATTTGCAATTTCAGACAATGCAAACTTTGTCCCTCCTTCTATGCTTGTCGCTAACCTCACTACTTTAGCTGATCACATTGGGGTAAAGGCAAGCTCCTTTACCACTAATGGGAAATGCCCTCCTGGCTAACTCTCCAAACCTGGCTGAAGTGTGTGCCTCTGACAGTTCTGGAAGTGGGTGGAGGAGTTTACCCCTTCACAACACATCTCAAGGTAAATGTTTCACTTTTCCCAGAAGTCAAGCCATTTATACAAAGCACAGTTCTGTTTCCTGCACTTTTTGGCACTACTGAATGCAGGAAAGTTTTGCTTTTTCAAGTTTGTTACCTCATAATTTATCGCTGCTTTGGAGGAGATTGAATTTGTTGTCTTTCTGTCTCTGACAACAGAAATTGTTCTCCGAATGAAACCAAGTCATTACTGAATAACAGCTGTTCTTGAGACCTCATAAAGAACAATGACTTTAAGTTACTTGGACATAATTTGCCTCATTTCTCGCCAAGCCAAGCCTAGACTCTCCTGCCCAGCTGTGTACTTATCCTCTGTCACAACTTTGCATTTAAAGATGTGTCTGATCTTAAATCTGGCTTGACTGTTAGCAGTATTCAACCTTTTCCTTTGTCCAGAGGCCCACCTTTTTTGTAAGGTACCTAGACAGTGAACTAGCCATCACATCAGCCTGGGGCTTGTTTGAGATCCCAGTATTACTGGTACCCTCCACACAAGGCATAGTCTTCCACATTATCCCCTTCAGGGTAGAAGCCAGACATCACACAGCGCTTACACAAATTCATCTAACCAAAACAGTGACCAAGAAAAGCATCACTAAATCTTGTTCCATGAAACAAAGAATGGAAGAATCATGCCTTTTTTCTTAAGAAAAGTGATGGAGTTTTATGTCATGAGGCAAATGAAGAGAAATGCTCAAAACTCAAGATTTTACAAGAAAGAAATTTGAGATACCTATGGTGTTTTATTTTCATAAAAATTGCTGAAATCATTTGGTTTAAGCAAAATGAACAGCAAGAGTTTGGTCAAAGACAATGGTATTTAAAACTTTAGGGCTATGGGCTTTGGGGAAATCATATCTGGATGATAAACAGGAGAAGAAGAAGAGAGGAACATAAATGTTCTGTGTAAGAGAGCGCTTGATCTGTGCTCTGGGAAACGTATAAAGTAATTTCAACCAAGTAGGATTTAGTTTAAAATAGACACAGCAGTAGACAAAGTCCTAAGCATTACCTTCCTTTATTTCCACACAAAATACAGGGAGGCTTTGGTTTTTGTCACTGCGTGTTGGCAAGCAATGCCTGTTTTCCAGAAAGATAGCTCAGAACCCTTCCCCCTGAGCATAACCACGGGGACATTATAGAAAGCTTCCCCTCAACAACAAAGCACAAGTGACATTCCTCAGGCAACACAGCAGCCTGATTTTATTTTACTATTGGACAGGAAGTAAGAGCAAGACTACTGCAAACTACGGATTTATATGAAAAAAAATTCATGATACTTTTAAATGCAATGTTATGAAAAAGATGTTAATACCCAGTAAGACTTCTGTTTTCATTCTCCCTGCTCTCTCTTCCTCCCTCCTTCCCTCCCTCCCTCCCTCCCTCCCTCCCTCCCTCCCTCCCTCTCTCCCTTCCTCCCTGCCTCCCTCCTTCCCTCTCTCCTCCTTCCTTCCCTCTCATCAATAGAAAGTATATCGCTACCTAAGAAGTTTCTGGAAATTTTACTTAAGTGCTTCACAGTTTTTAACACATCTCAGATAATATATGTGCAGTCCTCCAGCTCCCATTTTTAAAATACATACATTTCATGTGACAGTAGCAGATCTGATAACATCACTAAAAGTTTTCAGCATATTTCCCACACTACTGAATTTCTTTGAACGTTTCATACCTTTTATGATCCTCTTTTTCTTACTTCCAAGAATAATTCAGTGCATCCCTTTGCTTGCCACTAAGCATTCACTAATGTCCAGACTGTCCTATGCTATTGTGAAGACATTGCACACTCATTCTTATGAAACTGTGTCCATGGACATGGACCACTATTTCATACTACCCTAAATAAATCATAATGAACTCAGATAATCATTTGATCCACTCTAAGGTAACACTTGGGTTCTTTAACACCTGAAACACAAACTTCAATCTTCGTTGTCTTCTGTATGAAAAATGTATATTTTACTGCTTGATGTACCACTCTCTCAATTTATAGCTTGCATGTTTTTTTCTGTGTGTTTTATAATATTTCACAACAGTGAACTTAAAGAGCTTATCACCCAGTATGGGTCACATTTGTAGCTTACAGTTAAAAACATTCAACAAACCACAAGTGGATATAAGAGCCAATAATACATAGTTCAAGATTAAAACAATGGTATCAACACACTGTTGCATCTTTTGCCAATGTCATCCCTTCCTGTTATTGCTACCATCCTTATTTTCTTCTCCAGATGTCATATTTGGATGTCTGTTAAAATTTGGATAATCTCTGACTTTGGTTAGGACATTAGACTAAATAGGTTCTAGTGGGTACTATTTCCTGAACTGTAAAAGAATGGATTCTGTTCAGAGTCATATCTACGAATTATAAATAGAAATCGAGACTCTTCTTCATTATTATTTTGAAAAATGATACTGTATCTTGTAGGAAGCCATAAGGGAGCAGAGGGAGTGCTGGCAGAGGGCCTGAGATTGGTGTTTACATCTAGAGCAGAGGTGATTTTTTAATGCTTCAAGATCATTCATGAAATATTATGTATATAATTTGTACTCGCAATAACAAACATACTCTCCAAGGAAACATTAAAATGAATAGCTCTTTTAACTCTTTTGTACCTTGATTATATCTTAGCTTGATGAACCCATAAAAAAAGGAAGGCAAGATTGATGTTGGACAGATCAGTAGGGCAATCATGTAGTTTATTATATATTTATGACTCCAAAAGATCAAAGGATGTTTTTATGCTCATAGCTTGGCAAATGTATCTTGCCACAGTCAGATATGTTCCAAGTGACTTCAGTGGGAAAGGGAAAAGATCTGGCAGTGTGCCTGTAATGCTATTTGGCAAGACATTGAATGATGGTGAGATTCGAGAACACAGTAACATACTGTGTCCCATGTATACACATACACACTCTATATATGTATGCACACATTCACTGGTATATAGGAAATGTGTGACTATATACATACTGGATGTAAATATGGCAAACTATTACATAATAAGGGCAATTAGACTAATTAGTGGTGTTTGGATATATCGATAAATCTCTGTACATGGAAGGTCTTCAATATTCCTTCATCCCACACCAATTTCAAAGAAATTACAAATAAAAATGATACCACTAAAGCACTATAGATTTCAAAATGTGCATTAATATGGTCTATGTGCTTTCAGTTTAACCAAATAAAATTTTGAATCATGTGCAACTTGAGTCTCATTACATAGTTTTAAAAGGACTAACAAAATAAGAGTGACTCCTACAACACAGACTGGGGCCGCCCAGTGTCTCTAGAATGGAAGACCTCCCTACCCCTCACCCAGCAATTATTTTATGTGCGTAAAGTGCTTGCTGGGAGGTGATTCAGTCTGTACATTCTTTATCTATTAAGGATTTGATTATTAGGACTGCCCAAGTAGTCTAGCACCGCATTCACACAAAAAATGCTTTATACTTAAAACTTGAAAAACTTGACTTTCAGTTTTCATGTATTGAAATATTCATTTTCTCTCTTGTAAATATCAAAAGATCATTAAAATTACAATAACCACTCATTATATATCCAAAAAAAAGAAAGGAAGGAAGGAAAGATGGAAGAAAGAATGAAATCTGGTACCAAAATAGCACAGCACATTGATATGCATTATGTATTATTAGCAATAACTAAAATACAGGATCACCCTAGGTATCAACTATAGATGAATGGAAAAAGAAAACATGACATATATAAACAATGGAATATCCATCCATAAATAATAATGAAATACTGTTATTCACCAAAAGTAGATTGAACTGTTTGACATCATATTAAGTAAAGTAAGGCAGATAGACAATGCTGCATTCAATCACTTATACGTATTTGAGTTTTATTTATCTATGTTAAGTTTTAAAATCACATACGTATATGTGGGTAAGTGTATGCATGTGAGTTTAGGTGTCCTTCAAGGCCAGAAAAGGGTGTCAGATCCCTTGAAGCTGGAGTTACAGGTGTTGTGAACAGCTTGAGTTGAGTGCTGGGAACCAAGCCTGGCTCCTTTGTAAGAGTAATGATAGCTCTTTACCACTGAGCCATCTCTCCAGCCCTTATTTATGTTTATAAAGAGCCAACATGAATTCAAAATAGCATTCACCAAAAGTTGGAGAAGTGAATGGAGAAGTTGGGATTGAGGGAGTCTGCAAATTCTGCATGTTGTATGTTTGTATTGCAATATTAATCTCATGTCATGCATCATTAATGTGTATAATTAGACATGCTAATAAATCGGATATATCAAGAATTTTTGAAGTGTATTGCAAAACATGTATTAATCCTTTGACTCACTGGTTGGGGTCACAGCAAAACTCTGTGAAATATATTTGAGAAATATTGGGTAGAAATGTTTTAAATAGTCAAGCATTAAGTTTCCGTTGCCAAACCCACCCATCCCCTGAGAACACAGCTACTCCTTGAGACACAGACTCTGCCAACTCTGATTGGACCAAGAGGTGAGTTTTTGTTCTCCTATCCTATCAACCCAGCCTCTAGGCTTTAGGCTCAGGGGCACAACCCATGCCCCCATAACCCCCACCCATTGCAGCCCCAGTTGCAGGCTAGCAGCAGGACTCCTGCAGGAAGGCCTGACTACCGTCATCCCCATCAGACTCTGTAACCTGCAAACCCCACTCCACCCTCCAAACCCACCCATCCTCTAAGACCACAACTGCTCCCTGAGATACAGACTCTGCCAGCTCTGATTGGACCAAGAGCTCAGATTGGACCAAGAGTGCTGATTGAACCAAGGGTAGCTCTCAGAGACACAGACACTGTTTACACCCATTGGAGAAAGAAATGGGTAGACGCCAGTGCAAGAATACATTCAACAACATAAAGAGCAATATGGCACCACCAGAACCTAGTGGTTCTACATCAGCAAGACCTGAACATCCCAACATACATGAAACAGAAGAAAACGACTTTTTTTAAAGGACTTCTTAAAGGACTTTAAGAAGATAATAGAGGCCTTTAAAATGGAAATAAAATTCTCTTATAGAAACTGAAGA
Organism: Peromyscus nudipes; assembly: GCA_902168325.1. NCBI lineage: Eukaryota > Metazoa > Chordata > Mammalia > Rodentia > Cricetidae > Peromyscus > Peromyscus nudipes. Next base: position 6,740 of record CABHPH010157801.1, read on the forward strand.
AAAGACAAACAAAAAATTGGAAGAAATCAATAAATCCCTTAAAGAAAGCAAAGAAACCCAAGAAAAAAACAATCAAACAGGTGAAGAAAACAGTTCACGACTTGAAAACTGAAATAGAGGCAATAAAGAAGGCACAAACCAAGGAGATGCTGGAAATGGAAAATCTGAGTAAACGAACCAGAATTACAGATGCAAGCATAATCAACAGAATGCAAGAAATGGGAGACAAAATCTCTGGCGTTGAATATACGATAGAAGAAATAGATTTGTCAGTCAAAGAAAACATTAAAGCCAAGAAAGTCACAACAAAAAACATCCAGGAAATCTGGAATATCATGAAAAGACCAAACCTAAGAAGGATAGGGATAGAAGAAGAAGAATATCAGCTCAAAGACACAGAGAACATATTCAACAAAATCATCAAAGAGAATTTTCTCAACTTAAATAAGGAGATGCCTATGAAGATACAAGAAGCTTACAGAAGACCAAATAGACTGGACCCTCCACCCCCCAAAAAAAATCCCCTTGGCACATAATGATCAAACCACTAAACATACAGAATAAAGAAAGAATATTAAAAACTGCAAAGGAAAATGCGAGGGAACATATAAAGGCAGACCCATCAGAATAACACCTGACTTTTCAATAGAGACTCTGTAAGTCAGAGGCTCCTGAACAGATGCTGTGCAGACACTAAGAGACAATGGATGCCAGCCCAGACTATTGTCCCCAGCAAAACTCTCAAAGGCCATAGATGGAGTAAACAAGATATTCAATGATAAAACCAGATTTAAACAATACCTATCCACAAATCCAGCCCTACAGAAAGTACTAGAAGAAGAAAAAAATCTAACGTAAGGAAGTTAGATGCACCCAGGAAAACACAGGCAATAGATAATCCCACACCATCAAATCTCAAAGAAGGGAAACCCACAACACTATCATAAAAATAACAAGAATTAATAATCACTAGTCCTTAATATCCCTTAATATCAATGGACTTAATTTGCCTATAAAAAGACACAGACTGAAAGAATGGATATGAAAACAGGATCCATCCTTCTACTGCATATAAGAAACACACCTCAAACTCAAAGGCAGACACTATCTCAGAGTAAAGGGCTGAGAAAATTCTTTCCATTCAAATGGACTTAAGAAACAGGTTGGTGTAGTTATCCTAATATCTAACAAAATAGACTTCAAACTAAAAGTAATCAAAAGAGATCGGGAAGGACAATACATATTCATCACAGGAAAAATCCATCAAGATGAAGTCTCAATTCTGAATATTTATGCCCCAAATACAAAGGCATCCACATATATGAAAGAAAAATTACTAAACCTTAAATCACACATTAGATCCCACACATTAATAGTGGAAGACTTCAACACATCACTCTCACCAATGGACAGTTCTGCCAGACAGAATCTTAACAGAGAAATAAGGGAACTAATGGATGTTATGACTCAAATGGACTTAATAGATATCTACAGAACATTCCAACCAAACACAAGTGAATATACCTTCCCCTCAGCACTCCATGGAACCTTCTTTAAAATCAACCACATGCTTGGTCACAAAGCAAATCTCAACAGATATAAAAAGTTGGAATAAACTCCTGTACTTTATCGGCCCACCATGGCTTAAAGTTAGATTCCAACAACACAAATTATAGAAAGCCTATACACTCATGGAAACTGAATAATGCTCAACTGAATCACCAATGGGTCAAGGAAGAAATAAAGAAAGAAATTAAATACTTCCTAGCATTCAATGAAAATGAATGTACAATATACCCAGACTTATGGAACTAGTACTATGAAAGTAGTACTAAGAGGAAAGTTCATATCTCTAAATGCCTAAACTAAGATGTTAGAGAAATCTCACACTAATGTTTTAACAGCACAACTGAAAACTCTAGATGAAAAAGAAGCAAACTCACCCAGGAGGAGTAGATGCCAGGAAATAATGAAATTGAGGGCTGAAATCAATAAATAGAAGCAAAGAGAACAGTACAAAGAATCAATGAAAGAGTTTGTTCTTTGAGAAAATCAACAAGATAGATAAACCCTTTTCTAAACTAATTAAAAGGCAGAGAGAGAATATCCAAATTAACAAAATCAGAAACAAAAAGGGAGACATAGCAACTGGCAATGAGAAAATCTAGAAAATCATTAAGTCATACTTCAAAAACCTGTACTCCACAAAACTGGAAAATCTAAAAGAAATGGACAATTTTCTGGATAGGTACCATATATCCAAATTAAATGAAGACGAGATAAACAATTTAAATAGACCTATAACTTATATGGAAATGGAAGCTGTCATTAAAAGTTTCTCAACAACAACAAAACAAAAAACAAAAAAAAAAAACAACCCAGGGTCACATGGTTTCATTGCAGAATTCTAACAGAATTTCAAAGAAGTGCTAATACTAATACTCTTCAAATTGTTTTACTCAATAGAAACAGAAGGATCATAGCCAAACTCTTTCTATGAGGCTACAGTAACCCTGATAATCAAACCACACAAAGATACAACAAAGAAAGATAATTACAACCAATCTCACTCATGAATATTTATGCAAAAATATCCAATAAAATACTGGCAAACTGAATCCAAGAACACATCAAAAAATCATCTACCATGATCATCCCAGATATTCAGGGATGGTTCAACATATGAAAATCTATGAATGTAATCCATCATATAAACCAACTGAAAGAAAAAAACCACATGATCATCTCATCAGATGCTGAAGAAGCCTTTGACAAAATCCAACACCCCTTCATGAAAGAGGTCTTGGAGAGATCAAGAATACAAGGAACATACCTAAACATAATAAAGGCAATTTACAGCAAGCTGACAGCCAACATCAAATTCAATTTAGAGAAACTTGAAGTGATTCCACTAAAAGCAGGCATAAGAAAAGGCTGTCCACTCTCCCCATATCTATTCAATATAGGACTCGAATTTCTAGCTATATTAATAAGACAACAAAAGGAGATCAAAGGGATACAAATGGAAAGGAAGAAGTCAAACTTTTGCTATTTTCAGATGATATGATAGTCTACATAATTGACCTCAAAAAGTCTAACAGGGAACTCCTACAACTGATAAACACCTTCAGCAATGTGGCAGGATACAAGATTAATTCAACAAAATCAGTAGCCATCCTATACACAAATGATAAACGGGCTGAGAAAGAAATCAAAGTAACATCACCCTTTACAATAGCCATAAATATTATAAAATACTTTGGGGTAACTCTAACCAAACAAGTGAAAGACCTGTATGATAAGAACTTTAAATTCAGCCGGGCGTTGGTGGCGCACACCTTTAATCCCAGCACTCGGGAGGCAGAGGCAGGCAGATCTCTGTGAGTTCGAGGCCAGCCTGGGCTACCAAGTGAGCTCCAGGAAAGGCGCAAAGCTACACAGAGAAACCCTGTCTCGAAAAACCAAAAAAAAAAAAAAGCACTTTAAATTCTTGAAGAAAGAAATTGAAGATGATAGTAGAAAATGGAAAGATGTCCCATGCCCATGCATAGGTAGAACCCACATAATAAAAATGGCAATCTTATCAAAAGTATCTACAGATTCAATGCAATCCCTATCAAAATGCCAACACAATTCTTTCATAGACCTTGAAAGAACAATACTCAACTTCATATGGAAAAACATAAAACCTGGGATATCTAAAACAATCACTTATAATAACAACTTCTAGAGACATCACTATCCCTGACCTCAAGCTCTGCTATATAGCTATAGTAATAAAAACAGTTTGTTAGTTTGTTGTTGGCATAAAAATCGACATATGGACCAATGGAATCGAATTGGAGATACTAACATTAATCCACACACCTATAAACAACTGTTTTTTGACAAAGAAGTCAAAATTGTACAATGGAAAAGAAAAAGCATCTTCAACAAATGGTGCTGGCATAACTGAATGTCAACATGTAGAAGATTGCAAAAAGATCTGTATCTATCACCATGCACAATACTCAAATTCCAGTGGATCAAAGACCTCAATATAAATCCAGCTGCATTGAACCTTAGAGAGGAGAAAATAGGAAGTATCCTAGAAAGCATTGGCACAGGAGACCACTTCCTAAATATATCACCAGTAACACAGACACTGAGAGCAACAATTAATAAATGGGACCTCCTGAAATTGAGAAGTTTCTGTAAGGCAAAGGACACAGTAAATAAGACAAAATGACAGCCTGCAGAATGGGAAAAGATCTTCACCAACCCCACATCTGACAGAGGTCTGATCTCCAAAACTTTAGATTGACAGCTGCGGAACCTGCATGGGACTGGACTAGATAGATCATCTGCATGTGGGAGACAGTTGTGTAGCTTGATCTGTTTGAGGGTCCCCTGGCAATGTGATCAGGATCTATTTCTGGTACATGAGTTGTCTTTCTGGATCCCATTACCTATGGTGGGACACCGTGCTCACCCCTGAGGCAGGGTGAAGGGGCTGGATCCTGCCTCAATTGAATGTACCAGGCTTTGCTGTTCCCCCCATGGGAGGACTTACCCTTTTGTAGGAGGGGATGAGTGGCAGGTTGGGGGTGAGCGGCTCGGCAGGAGTGGAGGAGCTGGAGCAGGAATCTGTGGCTGGTATGAAAAATGAATAAATTTTTTTAAACAGAAAAAATAGTCTTTGAGATATTGGCAATCTCCAATATATCACATGGAGAATAGATTCAGTAAGTGTTGTAAGTCATTTTGTTTGTGTTCTGACAAATAAAGCTTGCCTGGAGATCAGAGAAACAGTGCACCCAGAATCTTCTTACCTCTACTAATCCTGAATCCGCAATCCTGTCTCTACAAATCCTCAGACTGCATCTTGGAGAGGAGATCCTGTCTTCACTCACATTATATTCCTGTTTCTACCTCCCTAGTGCTGGGATTAAGGGCATGCACCTCCCATGTGCTAGGATCAAAGGCATAATCCTCCCTAGTGCTGAAATCAAAGGTATGAGCCTCCCATGAACTGAGATCAAAGGCATGATTCTCCCAAGTACTGAGATTAAAAGTCTGAGCCACCACCGACTGGCTCTGTTTCTCTTTTAGACTGGTTCAATCTCCTGTAGCCCAGGGTGGCTTTGAACTCTTGATCTTCCTAATTTCTCCTCTTGAGTACTAGGATTAAAGGTGTATGCCACCACTGCCTGGCCTGTATGGTTAACTAGTGGCTAGATCCACCCTCTGATCTCCAGGCAAGCTTTACTTGTCAGAACACAAACAAAATATCATATAACAAGTAAGTCCTTTAAACATCACATGGTGCAGAATCAATCCTGGTGAACATCTTTACCTGAAGCAGCCATCATTGTAATAACAGCAATAAAACCAACTTATTTACTGTCAGTTATTGATTGCTTGAACCTTCTTACACATTTGAATGATCACTCAATTAATATCTCTCATTAAATCCGTGAATATTCTACAGGTAAGGATAGTGTGATTTGGAGGACCCCAGCAAACAACACGGGAACACAGAACTGGTAATGGAGGCAGTGACTAGACCAGAGGTGGCCAATACTGAATATCTTAATATACTTTATAATGTTGAAATATTTTATTCAAGTGTGAATACTCATTAGAATACAGTGATTCTAAAAATCGGTTCTGTCCATTGTCCCCTCCAGCTGTATTGCTTTAAAATTATGGCTGCCTTCTTCCATGTTGGTTTAATTTCAAAAGATTAAGGGATAGGGGCTCACTAAGAAACATGTTTGATGTGCTAGCATAGACCAGTGTTCTGATCTCCAGCATACAAATTTAAAAAGAAAAAAAAGAAAAGTGAAGTGCTGAGATGTGCATCTGAGATGTGACCTCAGTGCTGGGGTCATGGAGACAGGAAATCTATGGAGCTCACTGTCACTCATTCTAGCTAAATTGGCAAGCTTCTCCTTCATGAGAGACTCTGTCTCAAAATATGTGAAGAGTGGTAGAAGAAGATACTTATGCTGACCTCTGAACTTCACTAAGACACATATACACACATGCACATGTACAAACACACACATCCACACACATGCATGCAATATACATATTCTTGTATATGCACACATACATGTACACATATGAGCATATAAAATTCGACTCACATGATAACGAGGCTCCATACACTTATTTCCTACAGAATTTAAAAGGTAGACATAAGGGGAATTTATGTTGTTACTCGTCACTAGCTAAACTTGTGTTACTCTGAAAAATTATCATTCATGAGTATAAACTCTTGATTAAAGCTGTAACAAAACTGGCATAATGGAAAAATTGGTTTCAAATATATGCTTATATATGTGTGTGTATATGTGTGTACATATCAAAAATTAATAAAGAGAGGTCATGAATTTGGAAGAGAACAAGGAAAGGTATATAGTAGGGTTTAGAGAGAAAGAAGCAAAGAGAAAAATGATGTAATTATATTACAATACAAAAAAAGTAAAATTAAAAGAATTTTAAAAGCATAAACATTTTATCCCCATTCTAACTGAATGTAGAAACATTCTATAAGTTAAATTTGGAAGTAGCTCTTTCTGGAGAATCTCCCTTCTTCCCTCTCGTTTATAAGACTTACTTGGTCTAATTGTGTTGGTTCATTAATTTTTACCAATGTGCTTGTGCTAATGGAAGATTCTGAGACTGAGACATGGCACAGACAATGTGAGAACAGTGCATACCATTTTTGCCATCTACTTTTCAGTTAAGCAGAGAACTGCTGTAAAATCTTCGATTTGTTCTTTTGTGTTCCCTTCCCATCCTGGAGTTAGGGTGCAAAACTTATCTCTACTGTGGAAATCAAATCCCCAAAGAAGCAAATGGTCCCTTTTGAGTTCGAAGACTTTTCCAATGGAACAACTCTGACTAAAAGCAAGTCACGGTGACTGCCAGGGCTCCAGCATTGTTGGCATGTTTAGTGGGAATATAGGTGATCTAATACTTAGGACAAGCTCGTTAGAATATCAACCGCTGTCCACAGTGGCTCAGCCCTTACTCTCTACTTTCTCCTTGTTAACTTATTCTCAGCTCTTAGAAGCATTTAGAGACCCTAACAGTAGAGGGAAGACCATTCTCTGTGCTAGAGCGGCTCCTGTAATGGCGCAGATTTAATTTGCCTGCAGACATGTTGGCAGCCCAGTTTTCTATGAACAGAATGTGCTAAAGCAGATGGCTAAATGGTGACTCGGCAGAATCTCGGCTGGGCTTCCTGAATCCAGCTGTGCACACAGTACCCCCAGGGCTATTCATCTACCTTAGAGAACAGGTTCTTGATGCTGTGGGACAGAGTTCCTACTGCTCGCTGCTGGTTCTGTTTACAATGATGCAAATACAGCTTCTCTTCCTTACCTAGAATATAAAACAGACAAGGTAGAGTTTTCTTTTAAAGTTCACTAGAAACAAATCTGGACTTTTTGAATTAAATTTCGGGGAGGATTTCATACGCGGGTCCTTCATTTACAGCTTTTCAGTTCCTCCTTTCCGTCTTCCAGTTCTCCTGTGTCCTTCACTCCCTCTCCAATTCATGACATCTTCTTCATCTTGAGTTATTACTTTTTACATATCTAGACATACATATTCATGTATATACATATATGTATGTATATATATGCAGAAAAACATGGATGTGTTTAATCAGTATGCCATTTATTAGAAGCAGGACAATAGTACCAGTCTTGCTGCTCAGGGAGTTCTCATGCTTGGTTTGGTTCACAGCCAAGCTTCTGCCATCTTGGAATTCTAATGATTTCTGAAGAAGAAACTGTTTCTTCACTTGTACGCGACCCCACCCACAATGTAGCAGTTGGTGCTCATGAGTTTTGAGGGGTTTTGTTTGTTTGTTTGTTTTTCAGATAAAATTACTGCTTCAGTGCGGATACACACCCTGATTCTTGCTAAGATTGCTCAGGAAGACAGAGTTAATGTTAAGCATGTAGGTTTATCCAAGTTCCTCACATAAATGGTCACCGTCAAGTGAGATAAGTAATGAGACTCAATTTCTCTTTCTGTTTCTCTATTGCCTGTTGGTAAATGATGAATCCAAAGTCCTGAGTAAGTAGAGCCCTGGATATGTGTGTGTGTGTGTGTGTGTGTGTGTGTGTGTGTGTGTGTGTGTTAAAATAAACTCCAAGAAAATTATCAATGTACTGCTAACTGGGCCTGTCCAGAATTGAATAATCAGTTGGACAACTGTCACAATGCATAATGCTGAAATGAGAAGTGTCCTACAGACAAGACTTCACAGTGTCATGTGACAGAAGCACTTTCAGGCCATTTGTCTGCAAGCGACTTTATGCTCACCTGAGCCAGGCAATCCTTTGATCTCCAATTTTGCAAGCAAATGAATAGAAATTCCCTTTGCTAAAGAGAAACCCCATGGAAATGTTGGCGACAGGATTACTACAAGGTAGTATGGGGGGCATTACAAACTTCTAGGTGCCTACCTTTGTAGACTGGTTAAATGTTTGCCATCTCCATGAGTGTCAGTGAAGAGATTTAGTTGTAGAAATTACTACTGTATGTGTATTAAATAATAATTAGATATAAGTATATTTAATATATAATATCAAAATACATTGCAATAAAACAGTAGACTGAATACTAAATATAAATGTATTTAATATGCATTTAATATTTTAATTGAAATAGAATTACATAATTTCTTCCTCCCTCCAAACCCTCAAAACTACCCTTTTTCAAACGCCTACCATTTTCCCCTACTCTCATTGATAGCCTTTTTTTTCCTTTGGTTATTGTTATTACATACATATATATGTGTGCATAAATGTGTACAAACAAATTTACTTATATGTATATATATGTATATGTATACACACACAAATTTCTGAGTCCAGTTTTTGTTGGTATGTATATGGTTTCAAGGACAACCCTTCTGCATTGGGAAAATAAACAATATGTGGTCTTTTCCCTGGGAGAGGCTAATTTTCCTTCCACCATTACTTTTTAGTTGCCTGGAGTTCTTTGTCTAGGCGTGAGACCCCACAAAGTTTCCCTTCCACGTTAACATGTCTATTGATACTGCCATTGTTCTGGTCTTGTTTAGCACCATTTCTAGGTCTCATAGCCAACTAGCCAACTTCCTTGTTTTTTTTTTGTTTGTTTGTTTGTTTGTTTGTTTTTGGTTTGTTTTTGGCTCTTACAATCTTTTTACCACTTCTTCTGAAATGTTCCCTGATAAACACAGGAGCTGAGAAATGCAGTATCTGATGGGGTTGGGCTCTACAGGATCTGTTGTTCTTTGCATTATATCTAGTTGTGGTTTTCTGTGATGGTCTTCATTTGCTGTAAGCATAAGCTTCTTCGATGAGAGATGGTAGCTACACTTATCTTTGGGCTTAAAGATAAGATTTAGAATATAGTTAGGAGTTATTCTGGTCTATAAAAGGGACAATAATAGACTTTTCTAAGGTCCATGATTTCACTAGCTCCTGAAAGCTGGCTAGGTTTCCAGTATCAAGAATGATTTTCTTCCTGTTGAGCAAAAATACCAGTAGATAAACAAAATTTTTCAGCTCTTTACTGGGCTGGAATCTTTAGTTCAATTATCCTCGGTATCCCTACATCTTCTCATAAGTTCTCTTTCTTTTCTTTCATACTGTGTGCTGCTGGAAACGCAGCTCTCCTCTATAAATCTGTGGGCCAAGTCTTTCTGAAATGGCTGAAGTCCTCTAATGAAGATGGCTTTGACATTCTACCCACTCAGAAATGGCCTTGGCTCCATGATCACCTCAGAGCATGCTTTCAATGGTATCTTCTCACCCCTGTCAAGTTCTTTGGTTGAGGTCAACACCTTATTATAATGAGAACAGAAAAGCCTCACTGGGTTATTTAGTTGTTATCTTTGCTAACAGGAAAAAAAAAATCTGTAATATAACCTGCAAAATTTTCTTCAAGAATACAGTTAATTGGCAGAGAATCTTCTGGTATTCTAGGGAAAATTTGAGGGCAATAAAAATTTTGCCGGGTGGTGGTGGCACATGCCTTTAATCCCAGCACTCGGGAGGCAAAGCCAGGCAGATCTCAGTGAGTTTGAGGCCCGCCTGGGCTACAGAGTGAGTTCCAGGGAAGGCACAATGCTACACATAGAAGCCTTGTCTCAAAAAACCAAAAAAAAAATATTGGAGCTTACACTAGAATAATGAACAGGAAACATTATTTTTTCCTTTCTCATGTCTTTCACAACATGATAGTTGGATACCACCTATTCGAATAGTTTGTGTTCACTAACACTGAATAGAGACCAATTCCTTTCACTTGTAATAATTTCTATGATATCTGTATACAGTACATACATTATTGTGTCTGTCTTACACAGATTTCACTTCTTGCTTAAATTATCTCATGCTGGTCTAAACAGAGATTCTTCTGGGGCAGTCTCTGCAGGAGGAGATCCCAGCTTAACTCACTTCTTGCTAGTGAGAGACAATCAATAAGATAGTAAAGGATCCAGAAAAAGTAGACTCCTTCCCTCAAAGCAAATAGTATTGTCAATCTGAATTTCATTCTTGGAAATTTGAATTAAATGATGTGAAAGGAATTAGGTCCATTGTGGGTCAACTGTTCTCAGTAGAATGGGGGCTGGTGGCCACACACAAGAAGGAGGAATAATGGATTGTGTGGTTTGTGGCATGAAAGTCAGAAATGAAAGAATTCTGAGTTACCGTGCATGGATGGCAGATCAGGTTGTTTTTATGCTCTCTCATTCACTAAGACATCCAGAGGAACAAGTGGGAAAGGTCATCAAATATTTGACCCCATTGCTTTGAGCTCTCTCAGCTGAACTTCAATTTTAAAAGTTTTTTACTACTTAACTAGGACACTAAGAAGCAAGAAAGAAGTATGATCTGTGTCCTGATGCCCTTCAGTAAGAAGCGAAATGCAGACAACCTTGTGTTTTCCCCATTAGGAACACGAAGCATAACACGCCATCATAAAAGTTTGTATCTAATATGACCTCAGAAACAAGGAAACCTTATTAGAGATTGGGAATCAGATCGAAGTAATAGGGAGTCCAGTTTTAAACAAGAATCTCTCCAAGTCTCTATATCATAGTATTTTCTTTCTGTAATGCTACTTAAGGACAATAATAATGAGGCTAATCAAGAGGGCAAGAGGGAGAGAACAGCACTAAGTGACTACTGCATGCAGTGATGGCATCCATGTTATTTGATTCAATCTACATTTGCAAAATAAGCCTGATATTTATATTTTTATCTATGAAAGTAAAGAAACCAACAAACATCAAAAAGCAAGAGTGAAGAGCCCAGATTTGTACTAAGCCAGACGAGCTCTGCTCAGCTGTAGCTGTATCCTGAAAAAAACAAACATTTCTGTCTGCCTAAGTGTAATGCACTAATGCACAATTGCACAATTATATATGTCCGTGCACACACTAAGCATCTGTATAGTGATGCAGTGCTATTGCAAACACATTAAGCATTTGGAGGAGCTGACTCGAGACAGAATTTCAGTATACTTCTTCAATCTGGAAGCAATGGAGGGGCGCTGATGCATGTACCAGGAATACACAGCAGCACATCAGGAGTTGCAGTGCCCAGCAGATTCCACCAGTACTTCTGATAAAGAGAATCCATACAGCAAAATGTTATGTCAGGACTGAAGAGATGACTCAGTGCTTGTCCAGCAACCTGACCATCCAATTTCAATTCCTGGGACCCATGGAAAAAGCCTGATATGGCTGCTTGCATCTGTAATTCGAGTATTTCTTAAACAAGATGCAGATCAGAGACAAGACAATCACCCAGAGGCCAAAAAGCCAGATAACCTTCACGATGTAGTTCACCAAGGCAGAAGAAACGGGATCTGGCCGCAACGCCTGAAAACTGGTGTTGGGGGAAGTAGCACCTGAAAGCTGTCCTCTGATACCCACAGACATGCTGTGCCATGTCTGGGCCCCCTCCCAAGATAAATTATTAATTAGCTAATAAAAAATTATGTGAAGTGTGTTCATTACTTCCATATGGTTTTATCCTTAGGTTGTCTGTTTTACAAATACATTTGAAATAATATATGCAATCAAGTATTTCTTTAACTAAAGGTCTGTTTCCAGTTATTCATAGACGATACAATGAGAAAATTTATATATGCTGTGTATGTATGTATGTTTTATGCACCATGTGATATAAGTATTTATCTTGGACTGAGGATGTCCTTCAATGACAGAGTGTTTCCCTAAGTGGTACGAAGTATTGGGTTTGAGGGCCAGTATCACAAAACATACATACACACAAAGAGAGAGAGAGAGAGAGAGAGAGAGAGAGAGAGAGGGGAGAGAGAGAGAGAGAGCCTTATATACTTACCTTAAAATTTCTATTAACACAATTTACCAAGGTATTGGTGATTTTTTTTTATTATTAGAAGAGAAATAATTTCACAGGGCTATGGAACTTATATAGACACACATGTCTTTTAAAGACCACTTTATCACCTTCTCAGACCCTTAACCTCATGGTCTTTCTGCTCTCTCTCAATTGTTTTAAGTGCTACCAGCTACCTGTCTTTTGAAAGATCTTTGCCCCTCTAATGTGTGCCACACAAACAGTGTGGTGTGATGAATAAGGTGGGAAGTCTTGTATTTCTGGGATTATACTAATATGGAACACCACAGTTTCATCCTATCATAACTAAACAAGTAAACGTGTGTGTGTGTGTGTGTGTGTGTGTGTATGTGTGTGTGTGTATGTGTGTAAAACTCAAAATACATTCAGCTGCAGACACATGGCACATAGTAGGGACATAATAATTACTTGCTGAGTAAACATATGAACAATTCTAAGAATTTTTGATTGAATGTTTCACTTTAATTTTCTCATCAGCTTAATATGGGAGACTTTGAGCAGTTTGTGAATGATGGGAACATATTCGAGAAAAATGCGAAGTCACCCTGGTACTAGACTGTAATGGTGGTGCCTTTTGTCCTTCTGCAGTCAGTTTATCATTAAGCTGAATTAGCTCATCTGCAATTAATTTAATTATCAATGCTATTAACATATTTGGACTCTTAAAGTTATTAAGCCAGCTGCAACCATCCCCATTCCTTTGTATTTTAAAATAATTGGGTTAAGGAGTTACAAGATAAGTAACAAAGCTTCGGTGTTCATAACACAAGCACACCAGAACGACCTGTGAGGAGAGATTCTATACAAAGGAAAGCAAGAATTGCATCAACTTTGAGCAAAGCATGGGCTACCTCTCTGTAGGAAAGGTGGAAACATCTAGATAGAGGTTATGTCTAATGCATAGCCACACACAATTTCTAACAACTTAGCAATTTCATCCTACATTCAGAACATGCACTTGCTAGGCAGAATCCACATGTGCTGTTATTCCCATGGTTGTGGACGGCACTAAGGGAGGATAAAAGACAAATTATTCTAAAGCCTTTGAGCTTTTGTTGTTGTTTGTTTGGTTTTGGTTTTTCCCTCTGAAATTATGGTTACAAAAAATGAAAATCCAAAACCACTGCACTTAGACTAAGAATTAACATGCATTTTTCAGAAAGAACAAAAAAGGTATAAATTATGTCTGATTGAACAAACACAACTCCACTGTTGAACAGCCAGTCAATGGAGAGGGCAGGGAAAGGCAATGGAGCAAGGTAATGTGTAATCTCCCCAGTCAATGGGCTGTGGGCAGGCCTGGGCCGCCCATTGCTGGAGGTGTCAGGGAGATAAATAGCAGAGTGTCCTCCTCAAAAATATGATTAATACCCTGCTCGGTCCACTGCTGAAGATGTAGTGGGTGCAGCTGGTCTGGACAGCAGTTGCATAGAGGGAAAATCCAGGACGATGGTAACAGAGCAGAGAGGGCAAAGAGGAGGACACTCAGCCACAAGAGTGGGACTGCTGAGGCCTGACACATGGGGGGGGGGGGTGCGCTTTGCAATGACCAGAAGTCTTCTTATGCTGCAGTTTAACTAACACTTAGGGGCCTCTCATGCACGTGCACCTGAGTCTCAGAGGCCATGACCTTGAGAGAGAAAGACAAGCAGAAGTTGCATTTTTTTTTTTTGTGGAATATAGATGCCACCTTGGAAACAGTGAGTGATCTTGAAAAATTGTGCTATTTATGGTGTGACTACTATGTGACTAGCGCACTCCCTTCAAACTTTATTTAATCCTCACAGATCACTGTGTGGTAATGGGGTTAATTTCTGCTTCTGCGGATGAGGAGGGTGAGGTCCAGACAAGGCAAGTAACTCGCTCAAAGTTGCTATGTAATATGTGGCTCAGGGCTCTGGGGTATACAGATGTCCCTTCTTTTTATCAAATCATTCAGAAAACCCAGAGATCTGGAAAATGCTTAGAACAGAACTCAGTTCGGCTTTCTTTTCAGTTGCACTCATCATCCCCTCTGCCCTACTTTTCAAAGAATTTGGTCAGGATTTTCCCCCCAGTTTCCCTTGATCCTGCATTTAAGCACATCAAGGAAAAACTTTCAAGAATTGCCAGTTGTGTGTTCAGTTACACACACACAATGGCTACCTAGTGAAAACAAATACATGTGTTTCCCCACTTCACTGGTAGGAAGTAGGGGAACTTCTTTTTGGGGCAATGTATTTGTCACATTCTCTTTATCAAGTGAGTCAGTCATTCTGAATGGTTAAGGTACTACAGACAAACAAAAATGTGGCTCCAGTATCACTTGAGACAGGGATGCTGCCAGAAAATAACAGAGCATGCAAGAAATCAACAATCATGGGGCTTTATTTTCTCCCTGCATGCTGTTTGTAAATGCCATGAACTTTTGCAGATCTTTACAAAACTTGATTCTCAAACTGAAGCAAAAATGAAAAAGAAATTAAAGTCCAATTCCTCTATAATAAGACTTGTTTTAAATTATTCTCTACAAAGATGTGGTAAAACTCCTAACAGTAACTCCAATAACAGAGAGTTGGGACAAGAATTTGATGGCATGAAGTTCACATTGGCATCCAATAGATGGTAGGCACGATATCTTGCTGCTAAACAAATGGGAAAATGTTGGAGGGGAATCCTTGCATCATCCTCCAAGGAAATTCAATTATCTGACCTCAGAAATCACTGCTAGCGTGATGTATTTCTTGTGTTTAATAGTATTATACTTCTCACAGTCTCTCCACAGTTGATCAGAGGAATTTATTTCTCATGATTTCTGATAGGACTTTTTCACCTGCTATGCTGCTATGGAAGCATGAAACCCAGAACCTTGTAAAAATCCTGTTCTTATAAGTAGGTCTGGTATGGAGTCTGGAATTATATATTTACAACAGGATTCCAGAGGAAGGCCATGATGTCACTGGCCCAGGGGTAGCATGGTCATGGTCATTCATCATGTATCTTAAGTGGTGATGCTAACCAAATACATAAGTTGTAGGAGGTAGAGTCAAGACTGGAACTCAAGGATGCTTGACCATAATATGCATCCTTCCATTGTATCAGTGCTTCTCTGATCCTCTCATCCTTAAAAGCATTGAGATCTCTCTTGAGGAAGTAGGAAATGCAAAATTGGAAATTAAGTTTCTGGAGTGACAACTTATATCTCAGGGAGACTGATCTCTCCACAAATTCTCCAGGGTTTCTTTGAGTTAATGTATCCTTGTGAAATCTGAAGCTACGGCAAAAATCTTTGAGGAACTCTTGAGTATAATTGTTTAAATGAAATACCTGGCTGTGTATAGTAGCCGCAAGATTGAACCAATCATCCATTGTCACAGATGCCTAAATTGCAGAGCCTGGGCGGTAGGAACTTACACAAGAATACAGCCATCAGTGACAACAGAAGTCTTACTATCTTCCTAACTAATAGAAGTCTTTATCCCACTAAAAGTTGCTTTAACAATACACTCTTCAAGAGTATAATAAATCTTTGTAAAATATGAACCTCAGCCTGTGTGGACATATCTCTGAGATCATGTCTCCCTCTGAGCACTGGCAGATTCTCACTAATGGCAGCAGCCTGAATCACACATTCTTACCCTTCACTCACTACAGTGACCAGCCAACAGAAGTAACAGTAGATAAGGAACACTTATGCAAGTACTACTTTATCTTTCCATTATGAGTTTTTGGAGCACAGGTGTTCACCCATCTGGTTGTGTGTTTCATCATGCTTCCTTGTCTGACTCCCCTATTGGCTAGCAGAGGCTACAATCTTCAGATATTGTCAATACTTATCTATTACCATGTGGACACTGATAAATGCATATATAGCAATACATAGGAAAACATATGTACACATGTATATGCATGTTTAGGTAAATACAATTATGTTCCCCTGAACTGTAATCTGAACAAATGGATAAAGTAAATAAGGAGACAGTATCAATTTCAAATTAGTTTGGGACATATTATAAGACACACTGATTTCCTGAAAATTCATAGTTTGAAGACTGATTAAGGTTTTCAACTACATTAGCCTGATATTTGAGTGTTGCATGTATTTGCCTCTGTGTGTGTTGTTTCAGTTTCAATTCCCATGGCTGTGATTAAAAAATAAATAAAAATAAAAACGCCCTAAACAAGAAATATTTTATTTGGCTCCCAGTTACAGGATCAAGTTTGACATTGTGGGAAAGTCAAGGTAATATGAACTTGAAGCAGCTACTCAGATCACATTTGTATTCAACAGCAGAAAGCAATATTAATGCATGCGCGTTTGTGTTAAGCTTGCTCTCACACGCTATACAGTCCCAGATCGCACTGCTCAGGAAACAATCCTTACACTATTAAGAAGGGTCTTCCAGCATCAGCCAACCCAACCTAGATAATTTCTCACAGAAATTCTCGGAGGCTAAAGTTAATCTAGGCAGTTCCTTACAAGTGTGCCAGGGGGCCTGGCTGCTAAGAAACTCTAGGTTGATGGTGAGTGCTTATCATCACATGTGCTTATAAAGATCCCCAGAAGAGCACACTGTAGGACTGTGTCTCATACCATTCTGTGTATTTCTAGATTTATGGTAACAGGGTGTGGTGAGCAGGCAAATGAGCTTATTTTGGCAATCCACAATCTTTTCAAACATTGTTGTCCTAAAGTGTCACATTTGTAGGAGCATAACATAAAGTGTGTCCTTTCCCATTTTCTTTTGATGGACTCTTCCCACAGGAAATGTATTTCTATTCAGTTGTTGCTTTTCACCAAGAATGAGAATATTAATAGGAAAAGGTATTAACAAGAAGGTAAAATAGTTGAATTTCTACACATTCAAGTTTGTATATGTGTGAAACCACCAGGTTATTATACAAATAAAGGAAACACATTCAGCAAGACATGGAGAATAAGTTATTATGTTTTATATGACAAAGGCATTTATTATGGTATAAGGTATAACATAAGAAATTCATATAAAATTATAAAATTTTTCACTGAATTGAATCATGAATGTCTCAGTGACTCATCATCAACTTAGACTTCTGTTTTCTTGGTACATGAAAACTAGAAACGACATATTTGACATCAAACAGCTGGTAAGGAGACTGACAGAACCAATTAATGACTCATCACCGGATATTAAGAGTCCAACTCTATCCACGTTATTCCTCATGCTTTACAGGAATGTGCTTTGTAGGCCAATTTTTGCATGTGCTTTATTGTTTTCTGATAAACCAAAATAACCCATAGTAGTGAGAATAGGGCATCGGTTCTTCAATATAAGTAGGATTTTTAATGTTTTCTCAGAGTTTTTAACCAATCAAAATAAAGTGGGAATGTATGACCTTTTACAAGAGAAATAGTTTGAGTTTAATCAAAAAAAAAAAAAGAGTAGTCTACTTGACTTAGACAAATCTCATCTCATTGATTCATTATCTCAATAGACCCCTCAGAGTGAAGTGGGTTTTGCTATAGGTTTAATATTACACTGTAGAGCTCTGGGAGGGAAGTCAATATCTAGGGGCACCCCCCAGTCTTCAGGAGATATTTCATTAGATATGAGACTAAAGAGGAAGAGATTAAAACAGAATTACCACAACAATAACAAAGGACAGAAAATCTGACATCATAACCGCACCCTCTCCTCCTGAATGCATAATTTCTTCTTAAGTAAAACACTAAATAAATTCATGGAGTTGAGACCCATGCAAAAACTAGATGCTTTCAAAGGCCCTGGTTAATGAGGAATCTTTTAAATGTCACATCTACAGTGCAAATTAACCAATATTGCATAGGAAAATCCCTCACACGAAATCTGGTCAATGGTTTATGACAAAAAAATTAATGCTTTCTGTCAAGAAGAAGGGTTAAGTTTAGTATTAATCATAAATTGACCTTTAATTGCCAAACAAAAGCACTTTGTTATTTCACTACAATCCTGAACTCACCCTGAGCATTAGAAAAAAAGTCATAATTTGCTTAGTATAAATATATTAAAGTATTAAGCCCACTCTGCCACTCAATTAGTAAACATGTCAAGGGGTGGGTGAGTTATTCATGGTTCAGAGGGCCAGCCCCTTTTCGCTGGGAACTTTTTTCACTCTAATGAAATGATGGATAATCTGGAAGTGGGTGCTTTAAGAAGATATTAATCATTCTCTGTGCTAATGTTAATCATGCGTTCCATCATCTCCAGATGCCATGGATCACCTTCCTCTGAGACAAAGGGCATCTAAGCCTGAGAGTCCTTTTGATCACCTTTCTATGGGGACTGTCACATGCAGCTGACGGGAATATAGCTCCAGCTTCTAGGGCATCCTTAAGGTAAAGTGGCAGGTACAGTATAAAACTCTTTCCATGGAGTGCTGAGCAGCACAGGCTGGGGTCTTTCTGGGCTCCTAATTATTTATATTCTTCTGGTTATTGTTGCTTCTATAATGGATGGAACAGGCTTAAACTACAGAGGCAGGATCTAGAAGCCTATAAAGTGAAGATATGTGTGCATCCCAGCAAACTACCTTTATAGACTAATCTTACAAAATGTTAGTATTTGTTGGGGGCACTTCAATTCTTGAACTGTCTCTGATGACTCCTTCAGTTAATAAAACGCAGTATCTGCAGAGAGACTTCTGGTCAATTTAACATTTTTTTTTAATGACCAGCGTTTTTTAGAGTGGAAAGGGGTGTTGAGTAAAATCTGAGGACAATGTTTGGAGCCTGAAAGTGCCCGTATCACTGGCCACCAGTTCTGAGTGCCTCATAGTTCCCACTGCCTGAAGAAAAACTGAAATGATTTCTCATGCCAAGAGGCTATTCTACTTAAATTGCCTCAGAAAATTAGATCTGGGGGGAGTGAGTAACATTCTCATCATTTCCCATCTTGAGGTAAAACCTTTAGGGATTTCAGAGGTAAGGAACATCTTTGTAAGCATGCGGAACAAATTTCTTAAATCTAGGTCTGCAAGTAGTGAGATCTAGGAATGTAAACAAGGATTACTAATGAGATCATGTGATCTCTTTTGTGGACAATGCCAGTTAGAGATGAATACTCTACATGGTGGCTCACAGCACTCGAACATGGTCATGAACACTAAATACTACACGTTACATGTGGATACACCAAGAGCCAGAGGCCCACTGCTGACCTGCTAGAGACTAGTCATTTTGTTCTTCTCTCAAATGTGGACCTACAGTCATTCTGCCGGATTTGTTGGTGTTCCTCAAGAATCCACCAAATTCAAAAAATCTGCTTTGAGGGGTACATTTATGATGCACTTATTAGGTTCCTTGTCTCAAGTACATTTAGCACCATATTCCATTACCCTTCCTTTCCTTTCTGTCTCCACTTTTGGGCCACGTCTCCTGTAGCAGATTCATCTTGGGAGTTTAAATTTCATTATCTTTGTCATTGACAAGTAATGGTGTCTTCCTCATGACCCTACAATGAATACATTTTCTTATTGTCTCATAATGCTTTGCTTCACGTTTTTCCTTATTCTTGTCTAGACTATATTGCCAGATGCCTCTGTCACTGCCTACATCTCCTTTGTGTACATCACAACCAAAAAAAAAGCCTCAGACACACATGATATTATAATGTGCCTTAATGTATGTTTGTGTATATATATAATATATATATTATATATACACATATACATACATACACACACATATATATATAGCCATCATGCACTGGGCTATTAAGGCAAATCTCTTCTGTAGCTTGGAATGTTATAAAAATGTGCTAAGAAATCAACTAACTTTATTAATGTCCTACTTCTTGTTCTTTACTCGTAATGTACTGCAAAACACCCGTACTCTTCTCAAGGACTGTGACTGGCCATGTTCCCCTGCAGTCTAACTGATGTTCTGCCCTATTCACTGGGAAGACAGAGGTCATCAGAAGCATTCTCAATGAACTACTGTCACTGTGCTCTAACAAATGTCATTCACTGTCCTTCCCGCTTTGTGTTCTAAAAATAAAGTATTCCTCCCTCCTCTTTAAAAATTTACTCAGATTCATATTAATTTGTTGTTTGCGTTTTCCTCTGGAACTGTATTCCTGCACTAATGTGTCTTTGCTCCAGGGTTTCTCATATTTCAGTCGATAAATAAATCCAGGGTTCTTCTACATTAAGATAAAACGCTTATCTCTTAAAAAAATGTTTTTTCAGTTATCCTGGGTTTTCAGGTCTGCACCAGGTTCTCTTTGGTGATACAGTGACTTACAATTCAGTATTTTTAGGGGAATCCTGAGAGTGTGAATAAGTGGGTCTCTGACTCTTATGCTTTCTCTTGGACTTCTCCTTCTGTTGGTCTGTATTCTTCAACTTCGATGTGAGAGTTTTTGTTTTATCTTATATTATTTTGTTATATTTTTAAAAAATGAATGGATAGATGTAAACTGAGCCACCAGGGTAAAGGTTAACAACTGAACTGTCATTTATGTTTTCTGGGAGATGGAAAGACAGTTTTCTCCAACGGAATGACACTAGGTATATCAGTCATTCCACGGCAGGTCTTATGTTTAAGAGCAGTTGACCAACATATAATGGCTTTCACAGTTTTTGTTTGTTTGTTTGTTTTGATGTGTGGGGGTGGTGGTGGTGGTGGTGGAGGTGTGCACTTTTATTTGGCTACAATTTGGCAGAGTGTTTTTTTTTTTTAATTTAGGGTAATGTATTTTGTTTTCTGGGTTTTGGGTATTTTGTTGTATCGAGTTTGAGGTTCGTTTTTTTGAGAAACAATTTAAAGTTGGGTGAACAGGGAGGAGGAGAGGATCCAGGCAAACTTAGGAGAGAGGAGAAATATGAGCAAAATACATTTAAATTTAATAATTCCTTTAAATAATATAAAAATTCACATTTCTTTGTGTATTATTTTTGGTATGCATGTGTTCCTGTGCACATGTACTCATATATCCACGCACATGTTTGCTTGGAGACTGGAGGTCAGTGTACTCGATCCTCTCCATGTTATTTAATGAGATAAGAGTTTTTCAGTGAGTGCGGAGCCCCATTCAGCTAATTTGCCAGTGAGATCCAGGGATCTCTCTGTCTCATCTTCTCGTGCTGGACTTACAGGTACAGATGTGCCCAGCCACTCCCAGCTTTTACATGGATGATAGGGATCTGAACTCAGATCCTCAAGTCATGCCTTAAGCACTTTACCCACTGAGCCATCTCTCCAGCCCAACAGAACTCATTATAGTTGATGAATTCCCAGTGATCTTTTCTTCCAATTATTACCTAAGACTCTTGAAAGAGGAGTATATAATTTTTGGAATACTTTACCATATGATTTTTATCAAGCTGCTCTGGCAGTTGATGTCAGTAATGCATGTAAATTTCTACTTCTAAGGCCACCAATGACTTCCTGATACAAACTGAGAGCTTACAATACAAATGACACTATTACAGGTACTAGGGGCATGGCAAGGAATGTAGCACTTCCTCAGGACAGAGAAATACACAATTCCTTTGGATCTCATGTGATAAGTGATACAATTAATGTGCTCATGTTTCAAGAAAAAAAAATTAGCCGAGCGTGTTGATGCATGCCTTTAATCCTTGGAGCATAAGGTGGACCTCTGTGAGTGCGAAGCCAGTCTAGTCTACATAGTGAGTTACAGGCCAGCTAGAGCTAAGCAGGGAGACCCTGTTTCAAAACATCTCCATGAGATCACTTTCTGATTATCTATAATCTTTACAGTGGGTCTAGTCATATATTCAAACTCAATGTTCTTTAATATAAACAGTCCCAGTCTTATATGGCTAGATCTGTGGCTTGTTTGCCTTATGATAATATGGAAGCTGTATGCATTTGAATCTTTTCCTAACTTGTGGTATAATAATCTCTGAAGGTGCTGGACAGCTACAGTAGGCTGTAGTACTCACTCACACACTAGATTAGTAGGGGAGTTCATCAAGAGTCTACTATTATTATAATTATTATCTAATTTTAATTATTTATATATTATATATAGTATGTTACATATAATATATGATATTAATGTCATAATATATATTGTTAAACAGTATAATGTATTATTTAAATATATTTTTTATATATCAATGAAATAAATAATAAAAAAAGAGATAATCTGTAATATCTATTACTGTAACACTAATGACACTAGGAGTAATACTCTTATACTATACTATTTTAATATAATACTACAATATTATAATGGTTCTATATATTATATATAATATATGTTGCATATATTATAATACCTATTATAACCCTATAATATAGTTTAAAGTACTATAAGTACTATACAATAGTACTATTTTAAGTACTATTTAAGTAATATTATAAAATACCACTTAAAATATTTATAATACTTAGAATAATTATAATAATACTACTTATGATACTTATAACAATACTATAATAGCACTTATATTAGCACAATTATGAAAGTACTTTTATTATTATTTATTATTATTATTACTATTATAAATAATATTATAATAGTACTATTTATAATAGTACTTTATTATAATTGTTATATTATATATATTATTATATAATACTATTATATTACTATTATAATTATATCTGTATATAACTATTATAATAGTAATATTATTGTACTGTTCCATTCATCAAATATTTACTTGTATTAAGTCACTTTTGAATTAGCTTCTATTGCTTCTCAGCCTTTTGGCTAAGATCAAGTGTTGAATTAGCTTCTTTGTATCATTGCATTGTAAGTAGAGAAGCATCAATACTCAGTATACTTATGTATCATATTATAATCATCTATTTCTAAAGTAAACTCAACTCAGTTGATATGTACCATTTCATAGTCATCTATGTCACAAGTAAATTTGACTCAGTTTGGTTATTCTGAGATTTGTTTCTAAATACACTTTTTAATTCTTATTCCCTAACATCACACCTAACAAAAAGTAAGTGCTTGAAAGACATTGTTGGAAGGGAAGAATGAAGTTAATCATTTTTATGTTACACTTTCTAAGGCCATATCAATGCACCCCAACATATGTTCTCTTCCTGCACAGTGAAGGTCACCTCCATTTAGAAGTTTGTGTGTTCATGTATTCACTCATTAGTACTTACCAAACATCAATGATAACTGTAGACAGGTTCTAGGTATACAAATTTCATCAACACATCAGTTAGCTTCAATGTCATGAGTAACCAGGCATATAAAGAAATACATATTCTAGTTGGTAACACATGATGAGAAGAACAACCTACTAGCATTTCTCTTTATGGAGTACTGGGAAAGAATGACAGAGGAGGTGACATTTAGGGAAGACTTTGAAGCACTATTAAATATTGGCCAGAAAGGTATCAGGAAGGAGACATGATGGAGAATACTGTATGTAAAGATATAACAATGAGAAATTTTAAAAGGAATCATAAAGGTATTAGATGTAGGTGGCTTTGATGCTATCTCTCTCTGAAAAATGAATTAATTTTCTTTAGAATATTAATGTCTGAAAGTATAACTGAACATATTGCTTTTCAAGGTGGACTATTTCTTATAAACTACTTAGGATATCTGAGAGCTGGGTAACTTTAGTGAGCTAAATAAACTACGTAGGTTCCCTCTGCCTGGAACTATTGTATTCAGCAGTGTATGTAAGGGGACCAAATGATAATGTTACTGAAAGCTAAAATGTAGTTTTGCCTTTCCTGTGTATTAGGGCATATTTAGGGCTCAAATCATGGATGCTCAGGACACTGAGGATTTATATTATTACTTAAGAGAAAGGACCAGGATGTATCTTTGAATAACTTTCCTTGGAGGTGATGTTTACACACAGCACAAACATAATATGATATGTAGCCATCTTTCTTTCACAATAAAAGTAAAGTAAAATAAAATACCTGAGTTAGTTAACTCATAAAGAGGAAAGATTTATTTTGGCTCATGGTTTGGGACGTTCCAGTCCATGACTGAGTAGTAATATTGCTTAAAAGGACTGATGTGGTGAGGTCAAACTACTCAAATGAGAATAACTGAGTGGGCCAGCATCCTGGAGTCTCATTAAAAGAAACATCTTAATGACCTCCAGACCTCCTTTATGTTCTACCTCCTAGAGTTTCAGACATATTGCATAACCCCAGCCTGGAAACCAGGTCTGTAAGACATGGGCTTTGGGAAGCATTAGCACTATCTGCACTTCCCAAGGATAGGTCCTTTCTGTGGATTCACAGTACTATCATTGACAGCATATTTCCCAATGAGTACTAATGTCTGTTGGCAGTGGATCTTCAATCATTTCTCCATCAAAGTCTTCCCACCAAAAAGACTAAGTCCATGAGTTCGTGAAGTTTTAAGTCATAGCCAGTGACTATTAGACACACACAAGGATGGATGCACTCCTAATGTAAAAATGTAAATTTCCACATCTAGTTTAAATAGATAATGAGGAGGAAAATTCCAAAGGGCCTATAATGTGAAATCATCATGTTCAGATGAAGCCTACACTTCTGTTCCTTGATTAACCCTGTTTTCATATGTGTTTTTATGATAAAGATGCCATTGACAATGGACAGAGTACCAACAAAAAGCAACAAGGAAACCTGATTATATCAAATTGAATTTTTTAAATTAAGATATCCTTTCAGATATTAGACTTAAACATTTGTATTTAAATATAAAGGACTAAAAACTTGCCGGTCTTAAAAGTTCATTTTCCCTTTTCTACAAAGAGGTTGAAAATTAAGTAAAAAAGTCATAGACCATTTAGCAAAAGCTCTAACTCTAGAGTTTCTTTAATGGCTTAACCCAAAGAATTACCATTCTTCTTAGTGATTTGTTTTTAAAGTTGCAGTTGGAATGACTACAGTAACCATATACTGATTTTTTGAATTTTCTAAAATTTCTTTTAAATTGAGTCTTCTGTCAGTCATACCAGCTGGAAGGAATAATGGAATCCCAAATAAAATACAGGGTCATATTATGCAATAACTCAATTTTGTACACATGTAATCTAGTATATTGGTGTTCCCAGTCTGTGAGGAAGACATATTTTTCCTGTGGCTATCAGCCAATAATAGACTTTAGCAGCATATTTGTGTAGTAGTGAAGGTCAGAAAATATAACTTTCTAAAATAATAAATGGAGGTAACAAAATAAAGCATTAATAGTCTGTATTATAATGCTTCTTAATTTCATGAAGTAGCTCAGAGAACAACTCCTTACCCTAATAATTTGGGCAGGTCACAAGTCAAAGGAAATGTTTTTTGTTCTTTTTAATTTTTTTAAATTTATTCTTTGTGTCTTTCATATCATGCCTCCCAATCCCATCCATATCCCCTCCCCCATCAAATAAAACAAAATACAATTTATGAGAAAAACAGAAAAAAAAGGAAGAAAGGAAAAATCTCATCATGGAAGCTGCAGTGTGACACAGTGAGTCACAAAGTAAACCCCTTTATCCACACAATTTTCATGCAGGCTTTCATAGCAAAGAACCATCGGTCTGGTTCAAGTCTCCTGGTCTCTGCTATACTACCATTGCTGGGTCCTTGTTGCAACTCTTCCTGGACATCCCATTGCTGCCCTGTGTAGTGTAGATCCTGCAGCCCTGGATCCACAGGATTCACCCCCCTCCCACCCTCCATCTAGCCCACTCCCCATGCTCCAGCAGATCACAGATGTGGTGGATGTTGGGGTGGGACAATATGTAACCCTGGTTTGGGACCTGAGTAGTTGCAGGGTTGGTCAGCCCACTAGCTCTCCCCAGTTTTCACCACCAGGGTGGGCTCTCTAGCATTGCCCTGGCTAATTCATCCCTTACTGCGATGGGCAAGGGGTGGGGCCAATTCTCAGGCTTTCACATCCTCAGGGTCTGTTCTCACACACCTACACCTTCAAGGCCAGATTTACTGTGTTGCCCAGGCAAGGTTTAGGGGTCACTGTCCTCAGGGTTGCAGATGATAAGGGGCAAAGATAGCTCTCTCACTCATTTTTAATGTCTTTGTGCTTTGCATATCCCCCAGAAGAGGGCATTTGATCCTATTATAGATGGTTGTGAGCAACCAAGTAGTTGCTTGGAATTGAACTCAGGACTTCTGGCAGAAAAGTTAGTGCTCTTAACCACTGAGCCACCTATCTCTCCAGCCCTCAAAGGACCTTCTTAAGAAATGTCTTCAGTGAAATGCTTCATGAGAGATCCACACAACTTTCTGGGTTCTTTGTTGCACAATACCAATGCTGAAGCAGTATTCCATTTTCAAAACTTCTACCATTACTATTGAGTCATAACACTGTCATCCTTCTCTTATATGCCTACAATAGCCCCAATGAAAAGTTTATCATAATAAAATATAAAAGTAGCTTCCAAAAAGTTGAAGCATATCAAAACATATTGTGAATGCATCAATCTTGTCAAAAGATAGCTGTAGCCAGGAGGGACACAGGAAATCTTCCAACTACAGATAGCAGTCACTACTTGTAACCACTGTGGCAGAAAGAAAATAACCACAGTCAACAATTATCCTAATGTTCTAGATATTTCTAGAAATTAAAATCAACGCACTGTAGCTTGGAACTGAGAGTAGCATAATTTTTACTCTATTACATCCTCTCATAAGCCCCCAAATCTATCTGTTTAAGGGCCATGCTACTTCATTTTCATCATTTAATATCATTAACTTAATTTCCATTTTACAATCCCATTTACAACTTTATACTATACACAAATTCAAGCTGTAGTTAGAACACAAGCTGGAGAGATTTTGGGGTCTTATTTTTCAATTGTTGTTGAACTATGTAGTTGTGGTGGTGGTGGTGGTGGTGCCAGTGGTGGTGGTGGTGGTGGTGGTGCTGGTGGTGGTGGTGGTGGTGGTGGTGTGTGTGTGTATGTGTGTGTGTATGCATGTGTATGTGTGTGTATATGTGTGTATGTGTGTGTTTGTATGTATATGTGTGCATGCACAAACCTGTTCACAAGTGTGCAGGTGCTTGTGTACATAGAAGACAGAGGTCAACATTGGGTCATTTTCCAAGTAGCTCTCCATCTCATTTTATGAGTCAGGGTCTCTTGCTGATTCTACAGCTCACAAAGTTGGGCAGTCAAGCTAGCCAGCAAAACCCAGGGGTTCTCTGGTTTCTGCTTCCCCATTTCCGGTATTACAAGTGTGTTTTGCCTCATCTGGCTTTTTATGTGGGTGCTATAGATTCAAACTGAAGTCCTTAAGCTTGTGTGACAGGCACGTTTTGATGGAACACCTGAATTGTGTAATCCTACATATGATCATGTGCCTCTTCCAAGAACTTGCTGATGATATTATTTGACAGATAAATGGACAGCACCTAAGGTTAAAAAAATAGGTATGCCTGAAGTGAGAATTATCTACATGCAACTTTCTTTCTATGTGATGACCTTAAGCCAGCTATGGGTTACCCTGGAACTCAGTCTCTCATTTGTGAAACAGAGCTCTTCATATGTGTAAATGACCAATTTTAAGTTTGTCTTGATGTGTCACTTCAATAATTTATGTCTGTTGCATCTGCCGGGAATATCGTTTTCTGAGGGGTAAAGAATTATGTTTTGTTCTCTTACGTAAGGTCACTCCTAGCCCTCTTTTCATCTCTTCCAGAGTCCACCTTCTCAGGGATCGATGAGAAAATACAGCAGAAGAATGAAGGAAATCAAGATTATGAACCCTGAGCAATAGTACAGAAGAAAGAATATGTTGATAAATAACAGCTTTGTAAAAATAAATGCAGATCTATAACATGTGAGAAAATTTAGACTTATTCAAATGTTATTCTTGACAACAGGTCTAAGACTGGGATGTGACAACTGGAGTCAGGCATCATTGGCTTAATAGTAGAGAAGGCATGGTTATAATCCAACAGATGAACCAGAGTGTATTCTGAGATACATTTGTCCAGGCACAGGCAGACTAAGTATTGGGTCAGGAATCTCCAGTATTGGTCTAAACCAGAGTAGAGTGAATGGATGATTTGACATATGAATAACTATTCTCCCAGTGTCTGTTTTATCACCGTGTATATGACATAACTTTAAATGATGGTTTTGTTTTCATTTCAGGGTAAGAGAAGATATTCCTCTCTTCAGTGGAGAAGCCACATCACCTTGTCTTGCTTTAAAGATCATGTATTTATCAGCTCAACTCTCTTCCACCACTATGTCAATTAGACTCTACCAGTCTCACCCCAGTCTATTTCTGTGGTTTCACACCATACTTCCCACTAATTGGGATTCATTGGCTGGACTATGTTTATACTCCCTAGCTTCTACATTCTGCCCAGACAAGGTCATTTACCTACACAACCTCATCTCCTGCCTTCACTGTTCTTGGCATTTCTTTCTTTCTCAAACTCTAACAGTGTTTTAATAAGAAAATTGTCTATTTACCAAGACAAAGTCACCCTTAGGGCTAGGAGTGTGTCTCCATGCCCTAGATGGCCTCAGTAGAGTCTTGTAAATGTATGGTGTTTTGGATGTTTCTAGAGTTTGATTTCTGTAGCATTTTTAGTCAAAATAAATAAAATTCAAAACTCAAAAAAGGACCCACACCAAACAAGCCTATTCTTTTGCTGCTGCCAGAGTTCAGAGACTCAAACACAATAGAAGGCATGTACCAGCTATTTAAATAACTCATAGATGACTGGAGGCATTTTAAGTGCAGATTTACCAACATGATCATTTTCTACAGTTCCCAGAAAATTGTGACCACAGGCCACTCTGATTGACAGGGTCAGGCTCCCACAGAGAATATGATTGGAGCTTCTTCTGGCTCTGGCAAGGGTGGATCCATTCTTCTGAATTAGACAGGATCTCTGCTCTCTGTTGGGCATAGCCCAGGCCCACATCGCCTCCTTAAAGAAAAAGTGACTTTCGTTTGGATCCAAGACTTGGGCTTTGAGGGCATGAATGAAGAACTTTTTCCAGTTTTTCTCATGATCTGAAAAACACATGCTTTGAAAGCATTGGACACACCCTCACGTCACCACTGTATTGTGAGGTCTATGAGTTGATGAGGATATGGATATCCAGCCTCTTTGGTCTCCAAATTGTTCTCAGAAGTGGAATCATCCAAGTTACTTTTTCTACTGAGATGCAGAAATATATTCTCGGAAGTCCTACTATTTTATAAGTAGTCAGAACCTTCCTCTTAACTGCTTTTCTCTGTGAATCTGGAATTTATGGGGTGCCTCACTGTACAGATTCTATCCTGTCTTGACTTACTTGCCCCACTCTGCATTGCAAGCCATCACCCAGGGATGGTTTACACTCCCTCCTGTCAATGCTGTCCACTGAAAGGACCTTTCTCTTTCAGCATTGCTTTGAAGTCTGCTGACCTCCAGTGTGGCTATGCTCTTCACCATTCAGTTTGACAAAGAAGCTGGAACATACCTGTGCTTGGTTGCTACCCTGGTTTTTGTAGCTATTTCCTCCTTGGGCTTCAATTTTAGGTCATATTACTTCATGAACAGAACCACCAGTTACAGTGCCTATTCACTTACCATTAAAATGTCTGCTTTACACACTTCCTTATGGCAGACTCTAGGCTTCTCTATACCATGGCTATGCTTTACTCATTCCCCATAACAGAACACGAACATATCTGAGGCTATATTTCTCTTTACTCAGAATTATACGGAATTTGGATAGTAATAGGCAACTGAAACAGCATATCAATGATTTCATTATTAATGCTTCATTTTCAAAAGATTTCTGGAGCTAAGGAGATGTCTCAATGATTAAATAACTTGCAGTGGAAGCATAAAGACCTGAGTCAGGATCCCCAGAATCTGTAGAAATGTCAGGTAGGGATGATAGCTCTCTTATAACGCCTACCTTGGAAGATAAGACAAGACATCCCCAGAACAAGGTGGCTATCAAGATGTACCAGTTAGTTCTATCACCTTGAAAAAAGCAAGGACCATATGGAAAGAGGGAATCCCAACTGAAAAGATGTCTCCATCAGATTATTCTCTAGTCAAGCCTGTGGGGGCTTTTCTAGATTAATGATCAGAGTGGAAGCATCCATTTCACTGAGTGCAGTACTATGCCTGGACAGGTAGTCCTAGATTGTATAAGAAAGGAGATTGAGCAATCAATGGAGAACAACCCAGTAAGTAGCACTCCTCCATGGTTTATGTTTCAGTTACTGCTTTCGGGTGCCTTGCTTTGAGTTCTTACCCTGAAGCAATGATGGACTGTGACGTGAGAGTTGTAAGGGGAAATAAGCTGTTTCCTTTCCACGTTGAATTGGTCATGATTTTTGTCACAATTGAAAGCCAACCAAAGTTACCAGATTGGGCTATACTGGCAAACTACACATTTGATTGAGAGACCTTCTTCAATAAACAAGGTGGAAGAGAAATCCAGGATATTTCCAGTATCAACACTGGGCATCCACATGCATGTGCATCACCTCCACATGAAAATAAAAAGGAAATGATCATTATATACCTACTTTATGTTGGGTACTATACTGATTACTGGGAACATGAGGATGGTCAACTTCATAAATATCCTGTAAAATACAACACAGCTATGTTTTCTTTTACATGTAATCTCATGACTACAAGCTCCCAAAGATGTGTCAAAATGTCATAAACAAAAGTAGATAAAATCCCTAGAGAGTCACAGTGACTTTTGAAAATGAACCATGCTTAGCCCAAACCAGGGAATCGCATCTTCTGTATCTTTAGATGCTCAGGGTACCTGCAGATACGGAATGGCTGGTTGGCGGTGCATTGTGGACTGGAACCTTGAGAAAGTCACATTCTGGATTTTGATAAGCTCAATTCAACTAAAATGATTTTACATGCACTTGATGGGAAAGCAAGTTGTCCCTCTTTCCTACTAAATAGAAAGTGTAAAATAAAAATGAACGCATTGACTTATTTGAATATTGAGGACTGCAGCAAGATAAAGGTCCTTCTAGAGGCCCATGATAGGGGCTAGAGTGATAGCTACATAATAAAGTGTGTGACATGAGGACTTGAATTTAATCCCCAGAACCATGTGAAAATGATACAACCCTAGAGCTGGGGAGATAGAGACAGGAGGATCTCTGGGGTTCACTGGCCAGCCAGTCTAGCTGAAAGCAAAACCCCAATTTCAAATGAAAGGCCTTGTCTCGAAAATAATGACCCAAGGAAAGACACGTGAGGTTGACCTCTGAGTTCCACCTATATGAGCACACACATGCACGTATGTCTACACACACATGTGGATCTACACACATGAAAACTACCCCCAAACACATATATGTCTGGTAGCAGCACTGGTTAGAGTTGAGAGACCATGAGCCAAAGATTAAAAGCAGCCTGGAAGCTATAAGAAAGAAGGCAAGAAATAGATTTTTTTCCCCCATGATCCTCCAAGGGACTCAGCCATAGAGATTTGTTTTAAAACTTTGATCATTACTCTAAGATAATAAGCTTCAGTTGTTTGGGGCATTATGTTTTTGGTAATAGCAGCATTAGTAAACTGGTATATACATACAGGATGATGAATCAACAAACATTAAAGTTCCATATGGCTTCCAGGAATGAGCTAGTAGCATGTTGGAAGGGAATGCTGACAATTCACGTGAAGAAAATAAAATCTACATTTATATGAATGTGAAATACTCAGGTGATCCATGAGTAATGTACAAGAGTACAGTGACTTGATGAGTTTCTTCTTAAACTTGACTAGAGAAAACAGCAGCCAGGATGACAAAGCAAAGACTTTTGGGGAATTACCACGTGTTCACAGGAAAATACACTAAAGTTTGTAACAATCCTGTGAAAATATATGCGAACTGCATCAGCCATCCACATTCCTCAATTTTCCATTCAGCCACAAGAGAACATTATGTAATTTGCTAATTCATGTTTCAACTGCGTGACTTATAATAGACAAATACTTCCAGGACTATGTCCCGGTTTTAATATCTCCAACTCAGAAGCACTAACTTGGCATTAATTAATTTCCTGAAACTAATGGTTAGGTCATTTAAAGGACTCTAGATTTGAAAACAAACAAAGCAGTGGTCAATGCTAGCGACAAAATTAGAAATCACCACCTTCGGGAGTAAGGTACTAAAAGACAGGGGGACAGCACTGGGGCCACAGGGGCTCCACACTGTGAGAGAGACGCCATTAATGCAGGTGGCTGATGAGGGACACATCATTGTCTTGTCTCGGTGTTTTTGAAATTTGGAACACTGCAGGGAAAATGTTAGTGGCTTTATGTGAGTTCCCACTTAGGAAAAGCAGAGCAGCAGTGAGGCTGCTCATGAGTCTGTCATCTCCACCCCCTGTGCCTTGCATGCTTGCTCCACTGCTCTGGTTTGAGACAATTAATCCTAATATCCAACCCCTCCTGTGGTAATTCCTCATCTTGGCAGGTCTCTCTCAGTAATGACTAAAGGGGAGTGACCGTGCTCCCAGAGCTAGGGCTCAGCCAGATGTACTTTTCCTCCCAGACATCAGCAGCCTATTCGGCCTCTCCTTCTTCCACGCCCTACCTTTCCTTCCATTTCTGACTTACCTCTTCATCTCCCTCCCTCTTTCTCTCCTTGGCTCTAACCCTTCTATTCTTTCTTGCCATTCTTTTCTTAGTTCTCTTTCTTTTAAAAAAATGGTTTGACTTTAAAAACAAAACCAAAAACAAGCAAGTGAATCCCACAGACCAGTCCCCAGGCTTTCTGCATGGGAAGAATGTTGGCTCTAAGGCTCTCCAAGTGTAATTAGGTGATTGACAAATGGCAGGTAGCAATGGAGACAGAAATAAGCTCTATTATCATGTCCTCCTTATTTAGGGGGAAAGCTCCTGTGCCCTAATTTTTCAACCCAATTCCTATTTCATATTTATGAAAAGCTAGTCTCTGCCACTCCCCAGCAATCTGCTTATTGAACACACTTTTCTGCAAGCATAATTATGCTCCCATCCCTTGATACTGTGTCCTTTTATTCCATTTTCCTCTCCACCTCCTGCTGTGCCGCCTGCCGTCACAACAGTCCATGCTCCGACCAAGAGAATAGGTCATTGATTTTTTTTTCTCCCAAAGTCAGTACCACTCTGTGAATTGGTGTTGATCCCCAGAGACCTGAAGTGTAAGAGAGAGAAAGCAATGGGGAGAGTATGATAACACAACCACAGGACACTGTGTCAAAGGTCCCCATGCACTCCAGTGAGGCTACATTGTGTTTTCTCCCTTTCCTGACACCATCTTTTCTAATGACAGACACTCATGTGAGTGTACATACTGGAAATAGGATGCCATTTCTGTGTGGGCATATGATTATCATACGTACACAAGAGCTCTATGCAGGATCTGCATTTGGAAAGCAAGCAGGCAGAAGTGACAATACCCACTAGTTTATATTCATATTTTACTAGCTTAGACAGATTACCACATCACTTACTCACACTTTAGAGAGGTTGGGCAGATTAAATATTTACCAATAAGTTTGCAAACCAGCATTTCATAAAGCTGTGTGGAAGCGCTAATGTAAAGACAACAAACAATAAGGACAGGGTGCTGAGGAATGTCCAGGTTTCTAGACACTCATCAACCACTTTCCATGATTCTGAGATTGACTTACTAAGTCTCATTTGAACATGTGCCTCTTGTTGAAAAGCAATGGCTAATCAATTGATCTTTGAGGGAAGGCAGGTTTCAAGATGAGCTCCTAGGCAGAGAACACTGTTTTTCCTGTGAAGAGAAAAGCTGCAGGCAAGATGAATTTACTCTAATTCTATGAGAACATGATTCATCTGTCGTGTGCAAATAATCTCTGCATCTGACTTGTTTGCCAGGGAACTTTCCTGCGTGTATTGATGACTTGGTTTGATAGTTCTATCTTTCTAACTATATCTGAGTATATGCACCCACCGCTATGGCCTTTGGACCTTTTATTACTTGTGAAACTCCTACCACAAAAATGCTGGAAGAAACTTTGTTGACATCCTGGGTGCTGCTATTGTACCAGCATCCTTGGATCCTGAATCTCTGTTGTGCTTTATGATCATGATTGTTTGCTTCTTTTGTGTGGATTTTTTGATCCACATAAAAACTAGCATTTTTCCTAGAACAAATCACATAGCTTGTGATACAGCAATTTATCTTTCATTAGTATGTTGCACCTTGCTCTCTTGCCTAGAAGAATTACATTAGAAATATCCAAGGAAATAAAACTGCTAGAACAACTCTAGGACTATAAATAGAATTTATATTGTTCACTTAAAACATATTTTCTTCTATCTTCATTCTCTGTCTTTTCCCCAATTTCTCATGCTAGGTATCTATTAATGTTTAAGTAATGGGAATGGAATATTTTTACTGCTAGTTCTTTGTCAATTTTCACAATCAGAAATATATTTTGTCACTATATGACTGGTTATATTGCTAATGCATTTTAACACATTTTTCCTTCAGTACCAAAGGACAGTATTCTTCCTCTGACTATTAACATATGTATATTTTTTAAAACATAGAAATTAAGAACTTCACTTGGAAATCTAATTTTCAGCAAATATCAGTTTACCTTCTTCTCCTTTAAGCTAAACTGTCTTTAACGCTGAAAGCCACTGTCATTTCCTCAATCTGAAATTTTGTACTTAATTGAGTTAATATAATACACCACACACACACACACACACACACACACACACACATATATATTTGATGGTGGGTGTGTAAAGGTGATATGACAAAAATTTGATAATTGAGATCATAGAACTATTATGTAGAAAGTAATTCTTATGTGGCTACCTGTGGAGGGACATTTCCTGGGATGACATGAGCGAATGTTCACTCACTCTAGATGTGGACTCAACAACAGACCAAAGAAATGAATCCATCCTTGCCTAGCTTAGTGAGTCAGTGTTTTTATTGGTGTCATTCAAAAGAGAAAAGGTGAGGTGATATGTACAGTAGCATGAATGAAGGGATACTTACAGGAGTGGGATTGACTCAAAGGCAGCTACATCACTGGAAAGCCACTCCACGTATAGCTGTCAATTCATGTTGACAATTGAGAGCTCCCTGTACAACTTCTAACCTTTCTCTAGCAATTGCTCTGCCCATCTAATCTTGGGCCTTGGGGATCTTGTAAATCCCTGGAGCTTTCAGAACCTTCCAAGTTGTTTTTATTTTTAATTTCCTCAGTCTTATGAGCTTACCCTTCCCACTCTGAGAGACAATGTTTCAATTTGGAGCAAATAGTCACATAAAGCCACATTATGAATAATCATCAAACATTGTAAGCAGCCAATAGGCACTTTAGTAGGATATAGTGAGGTGCAATCCATGCAATAAAACATTACTCATCTATAAAAAGAAATTTGATATCTAACCACAAAAAGTCACTGAGAAATTCAAATGCATATTACCATGGGGATAACTACTCTGAAAACACTTTGTGATCTGTCTTACCAATACTAAGGTCGTATGTGCAATCAGACAGTGGAAGACATGATTCCTAGAGGTTGGAGTAAAAGGAAGTAAGGATGCCTAAGCAAAGTATGAAGGATACTCAGAGATGTGTCCATGCCCAGCATCTAGATTAATGCTAAATTCCGTTGAAATTCTCAGAAACAGTAAGACTGTCTTTTAAATATACTATTGCAGATGAGCACATGTGAAACTGTGGTACTCAACGGCAAGAGGGAAACTATATTCATGAAGCTCATAATCTGAGGAGCAGTTGGAGTGGGATGACAAGAGGCAGGCCCCATTTAATACGATCACCCTTCATTAATGGCTTTTTTTGGTTTGATATGGTTTGGCCAATCAACAATAAAAGCTTCCCCCAAATACTCAGAGCCACACATACCCTTTCACTTTACTCCTGATCCACCTTACCTCATCTGTTTCTTAGGTTTCCAACCTACCCTTAATCTTTTGTTTCTAATACTTCTTTTTCTGAGACACTAAACTTGCTTGTCCAATCCCATTGTTAACTCACTTCCAGCCTAAGCAATGTCTTTTTTGTAAAGTTTCCTCCCCCTCTATTAATAACAATCCTGAGTATCCTGAGTATAATAATCCTCTAGTTCCTTTGGACAGACAATGTACTTCCTCTTTTCTTCTTTTAGTAATTTTTATAATGTCTCTGTGTGTTAAACAAATACAGTAAAACCACCCTTTTTGTGCAATGTTGGTGACTTAGCACTATCTCCTGTAAAGAAAGATGGCAAAGTGAAACTGTACACAGTGACTTTCAAGATTAGTTTGTCCAGTGGAATATTCATGAATGTACTTTGACAGTCTATAATCATAGCTGAGAGAGATGGACAGTGACAGTCTCTCCTCACTCACTCAGATGATCTGCTGTTCCTGGAATGCCTATGGTGCTTTGTTCTGCCCTACTTACCCTTCGTTTCTCACATGTCTTGTCTTAACCTCATTGTGAATCTTTAAAGAATTTCTCCTTCACATTTCATTCAATGTCTTTTGACTCTACTGTTTCCCATTCCTTCATGAATGATTTATGCTCATTTTGATGGTTATATTGTTGAACCTGTGTCAACTTTAGTGATGCTTTTCCCACTTTGGTAAAATAGCCCGACATTGGGAAATACCAAGAAACAATAACAGTTTGTTCACAGTAAGCAATGATCTGATCTTCTCTGCATGGATGAGAAGACATCTATTTTCTCTGAACTAAGTGAGTTCTTGGTGACCTCTGTAAACAGACCATGGTCTTAGGAATAAGGTCATGAATGGTTGACTACAAACCTGTCTCAGTGAGAAATGGCTATTGCCACTGCAAATCAAAACTGAACAAGACCCAAGTTGACAGAAGGGGAAGTCATGGATAACTCTTTCAGCAGAAAACCAATGTCATGTCACCCTGCATGATCATATGCAAAAGGAGAAGGAATGTTCTGAACTCCACTAAGGCTCCCCTGAAAGTCTTTGAACTTTATGATTATTAGAAGAGATGTATGGTTTTAAGACTTCTACATCCTAAAATTGATTCTGCCCTGGGCTGATTAGGTTGAGAATGTTCACAGGGGCTGTTCTGCTGCTGAATTTGGTTGAACAATGCCTTGCTTGACCTGTGGGGCTTCAAATATATTTCCACAGGATCATCCTAGGGTCTTGGTCTTTCAGAGCAGCTAGGTTGTTCTTTTCTGGGTGCTCTAAAATAATATGCTGTGACCAGAGTGTTTTGTATAACACAGACTGGGTTGTTTCTCATGCTGTAATTAACAAGGTAAAGACTAAGAAAACCTATGACCAACAGCTACCAACCGAGTAAACTGAAAATTAATAGAAACTGGAACCGATGAAAATGAAGACGTTTCACCAGTTGCTGAACAATATGAAACTTTCTGAATGGGGATGCATGAATTATGGTTAATAAAGTGTAACTATATGTGACATTTCTTAGGAATTCTTCTAGTTCTGGTAGAGATGAATGCCCTAGCCTTTCAAACACTTATTTGTGCAGGATATATAGGTGTTGATATCATTAAATGAATACCAAGTATCTAGTGTAGGAAAAAGAAACTCACGCTATTAGTGTTTGGATAAATATATTTAAAGTAGTTTTTATATCTAAGTCAAGGTTTAATATGAGAAGTGTATACATACTAATTGCACATTTTAAACACTATCTTTTATTCTTCAATGAAATCACATGATGAGTCATTACTGTCTCCATCTTAGAACAAAGACACCAAGATTCAGCGTTCCTACATGACTCGGCAACTCTTACTCTGCTCATCATGAATATCATAGCTCCAGAGCAGGCCTCTTTGCAATAGCTCATGTCACAGGACTGAGCTCTGTCACAGGAGTCCTCACAGTCCAAAATAACCAAAGGTAGGGAATGTGATGGAAGCAGTGCTGAGAGTGAGCAGGGAAACATACCCAAGATAAGACTTTTCTCTCTTTACTTGCTTTGAGGGAGCCTGGCTTTGTGGTAGTAACATGGACATTGGCCATGGCTTTGTTAGGTAGTATATTTCCCATGCTAGTGACTCATCCTTTAAGGAAGTCCAAATACAAGGAGGATCTGTAATAAACTTTCTTCTACCATTAAGATCAAATAAAATGATTATTCTTCTTGTTTCAGATTTTTTTTTTTTCATTTAAGAGGACACCGGACATGGATAGCCCATATTTTTGGATCAACCTAGATAAATATACCTTAAAGACTTACCATGACTGAAAGGGATACATTACACAATTTGGAATTCAGACTAAATACTATCCACCCTCTCCTTATCCAGAATCTCCACATTTCCAGTGCACCCATAGTGACAGTATGAGAGGGGACAGGAGGGCGATTTCAGATGTGACCTGTGGATCACCTCTGACTTATGATCCTATAGGTATAAAGTTCTTCAGGGATGCTTCTACAGGTTAGCAGATGCAACAGTTTTCATAGTTAGTGTTGCATAGCAATGCATGGAAATAAAGAAGTTCAATTTAAAAATGTGGATACTCTTGGTAAGTACTGTTTTTAGGATTATATAAACACGTAAACCATACTTAGAGTCTAAAACTCAATCTTTATTTTAGCAGTTAAATATTAAGTATATTTGAATTCTTTAACTTCATTAGTGCCTAAGTATGCTTAGAAGAAGTGTGGGTACTGGAGTTTGAGAGTTCTTTGGCAGAATATGCTCATAACTTTAGAGACTATATATGTAATAAAAAAAAACACTTGCATGCTCCTTTCTTATTTAAGGGATCAGTCTGATCTTATGGTTAGGAGAGTTATAGATGACAAAATGATATGGATTACTGAATTAAAAATAAATGCACCAATAAATTAATGTGTGTTCACATTTTCTTAATCACATCTCAGATCTGCATAAAAATAAATATCATCACAATATGACTAGTACATACTTCATTTTCATGAGTAAATCCAAACATAAATTTTTCACCTAGAGTGCCAACCTAATTAGATAGAAGTTAAAAAAATACAGAACAGCTTCCTCAAACCATCATTTTTCCCACCAGAACTTCAAATGACACCCTGTATGTGTGAGGAGTAGAATTCTTTATTTTTCCAAGACATTAATATCTGCCTGAAAAAAATGAAAATAAATAATAGAAGAACCAATACATTTCAGAGTCATCATACTTAAGACGAAATTAAACACTGCTTTTGATGAAAGATTAAAACTATTGTAAATGCTTATCAGTCACATTGCTAAATAATCATAACTGCAACTATGAAAAACTCAAATAAGCACAGCAGAATAATCATTTCTAAAAGGAAGTAATTCTACATAGTGTCTACAAAAAAATGTAATGTCTGGACCAGTAAATAACCAGTAAATAACACTGTTGGGTGCTGTTTCTAAAAGGACTATTTGAAACATGTCTAATTTTAGCTGTCACTTGGAACCTTCGAGAGGCTGGTCCCAAAGGCTTTTTCAGGAAAGGGTCTTGCACTCCTGAAACACAATTGTGTTGAGACATTCCCACTTCCACAGAGAGTCTTGAAAAGTCCACAATGCTCATGCTTACCTGAGAAGAGCAGTTGGTTGGTGATCACATGTTTCAGGCACTTCCCAGTTTGCCTAATTAACAAAGTGGAAGCCCCATTCGGCCGGGTTTTCTGAATGACAATAATTGTCTTTGATTTTTGAAGCATAGAGTCTATCATTTGAAACTCCAAGACGCAGAGAAAGATAGATTTTCCTCTTGTTAAATTTCGTGAGGTCAACAATTCTGGAAACATAACTCTCAGATACTAACCTTAATATATGACACAGTCACACTGTTCAAATATTTCTTCATTTCTATCATATTATTTTATTTTATAGTTATGAAATAAGTACTCTCATATGAGTATATTTTCAGTTTGTGTTATCCAAACTACTCATGCTAGTATTTTGAAATGGTGGAAACACTTCCATTAACAGGTCAAACATTGAAATTCATTCTCTCTCTCTCTCTCTCTCTCTCTCTCTCTCTCTCTCTCTCTCTCTGTCTCTCTCTCTCTCTCTCTCCTCTGTGTTTGTGTGTGTATCTGTCTGTGTCTCTCTGTGAGTGTGTTTCTATGTCTCTATTTCTGTCTCTCTCTTTCTCTCTCTCCTTTTGTCTCATTCCAAATCTCACACTGGAAAATCTTAAAATAATCATGTCCTCAATAACAAACGTGTTAGCACAGTAATCACTTCATTCTGCCACATGGACTGCAGCAAACAGAAATGCACACTTATGCATGTTTGCAGGTGCTGACTGAAAGGTTGCTACTGCAGAAGAGGAGGAATCGGGCTTGATTGTCCATGTCACTGACTGAGAAGCTGAAGATTGTTCTGCTCACTAGGCTCCTTCCTGTTGCTTTGATCTAGTCAGCTACAGCTACTGAACAAACTCACCCTCCTGATTCTTCCTTTATAGCGTTTTCCCCACAAAAAGTGTAGCTAAACGGATTTGAGGAGGATCACCTTCATTTGATTCTAGTGGCCCTTCTTACTCTGTCAGAGACAGAGCAGCCTTATTAATCACACTCAGGACCACTAATACCAACAATCCGTCATGGCAACCAATCGAATGCATCATCCACCGTAACTAGAAAATCTGCCCCGTGACCTGCTCCTATTTGTCCTGACATTGCATCCTATGACACAAGCAAACAGAAAGTAGTGGCCGTGTCTCTGCTGTCCTGTCTTTCCTTTCCTTATGTTTTTACTTTCTCTTATAGTTCTAGTTAAAGGCTTATCAAGTGTAAGAGACCTCTTTGCTTTACTAAATGCCTACTTGACATTATCTTTTCATGCTCTGGCTTGAACACTTCTGGTGAAAAGTCATCACAAGAACCTTTGGGGATAATGTCAGAATACCAGGGCAGCCATCCAGTATTCCAGTTCCCAAATGAATTGACATAACCTGTTCTTGTGTTTTCAGACAATATTCAATCAGACAATATGGCTAACACCCTGTGTTTCCCAGCCAAAATGACTTTTCTATATTACTATAATTTCTCTCCCTTTAAAACTTGAATTAGGTTTGCATGAGAGGTTAATAGAGAATTGATCAAGGAGAATTTCATCAGTTTCATCGAAACATCTTACTAGCTGAAGTGAGCATAACATATTTACTGCCAAAATATCAATGTGTGTCCATTGCTAATTATCTATTTGGTACAATAAACTATCACAGTCCTGGCGTGTATGCAAAACAAACACTTTTTGATAATTGCTATTTGTTAAGCACCAATTTTTGACATTTCATTTATGTTACAACCCATTGTATTTGGCAGAATTGTTATCATTTTACAAATGTAGAAGTGGAACTCAGAAGGAATTATGGAATTATTGATCAAAATAAAAGCTAGCTCCAAATAATGCAGTCTCATTTCGGCTGGAATCTGTACCACCTAAAGCTCTGATCACTGCCCCTCATCACAAAAGTTTGACAATATACAGAGTTTGGTAAAAGAGAAGTTTTACATGTAACCAACCCCCTTAACATTATATAAACATTCAAGAATTTAAGATGATACTATGCTTGATTCTTTTCAAGGTGTCCCTCCAGGTTCTAGATACTTCAAACATATTCTCTGCTTCACAGGTCTGTGAGCTAGCATATATGCTTGTGTGATATGGTGCTATTTTCCATATCCCCATTAAATACCACTAGTTTATGGCTTTACTAGCGCCCACCTCACTTGTTCAGGCAGGCGAGTTACCACTGGTTTTGAGGGAAAAAAATCTCATAGAAATACAACCTGGCTTACAGTAGATTGTGAGAGCCATGCAGTTTGGACTTTCTTAGCAGTTATTTACTGTGAGAACTGAATGGAGAGCAGTTTGTATCAACAGGAGGATGGTGATAAGGATAAGAAAGGGTCAGGCTTTGCTGATTCTTGCTGGTAACTCTTTGGAGTCTGCCCTGCATGTATCTTTGGGATTTGTGGTGTCATTCTCCCTTAATACTGAATACTTAACCATCACATCCACAATACTGGCTAAATAGGTTCAAACTCTTAGAAACCCAATAGAGTCCAAATAATACATAATTTTCTTTATGGTTTCCTTATCAACTGAGATTACTGTTTATGAGACATTTATTGTTCATTTATTCATTTGCTTTTTGAGATAGAGTCTTACCAGATAATTCAGGTTTGTCTTAAATTCTTGATCATTATGTCTCACCCTCTTGAATACCCAAGATTATAGGTATGTATAATCTGGCGTTTTATTTTATGCATTGTACCTACTAGGCTCAGCTGTGATTCACTGCAGTTTGGAGGACAGAAAGCCACCTACCTCTTTGATCCAAAGAGTGACCTTACGTGAGACCCAAGAGCAGAAAATGGTTTCTTTTTTTTTAACATTCTTTCCACCCTGAGAAGGAAAGCAATATTCCAAAGCTCCGTTGCTTCCAATAAATGATGTCAACCTAGTCAACATGATCATAATCATGACAATTGAAGAGGAGCTCATGAGGCTCC
Organism: Peromyscus nudipes; assembly: GCA_902168325.1. Classification (NCBI taxonomy): domain Eukaryota; kingdom Metazoa; phylum Chordata; class Mammalia; order Rodentia; family Cricetidae; genus Peromyscus; species Peromyscus nudipes. The sequence goes on from CABHPH010157801.1 coordinate 49,545, forward strand.
ACCCTCCCCTGAGTGTCTATAAGCAAATCTGTAAAGGCATGCTTTGGGATGAGACCTTTTCTTCAGTGGTGTAACCACCAGAAAGGTGTTCCTGCTCTTGTAAAGAACCTGTCACTCATTCTCCTGTAAGCAACACTTACTAAGCTCACCGTACTGTCATGAAAGAGTAATTACAGTAGAAGCAGAGGCAGTCACAAGAGGAAGAAAATCAAAGTCTGCTGGAGTAGAAGATGAACCGGGAGGAAAATATGGAATGAATATGATCAAAACAGATTCCATGAAAATGTCCTCATCTGGTCGCTAAAGCTAAACACTGTTTTGCCTAGTTAGTAAAAGGATAAGAAATGTCACAAGAAAATCCATTGTATATAATATCTATTTCCTGATAAAACCATGAAAACAAATGTGTGATTTTATTAGAAAATAAATATTCAACACACAATATACTAATAATCTTTTCTTCTCTCAGCCCATGGTATCTTCTCCTCTGCATCACAGATTAATCCTACTCATAGATGTCACTGGCAGTTGCGATTACCTTGTGCATCAGT